>JARFXV010000688.1:345000-494969 GCA_031761425.1 Cosmopolites sordidus
TCAATAAAATTTTTGTCAGACGTTTTGAAGAATCAGACATTTACATATAAATACCTAAAAATGGCAATTCAGTTTTACTTACAATATAATCAATGAAGATTCCATTTATAAGTACACAACCAAAGGGTTCCCTATAAAGGCGTGGCTGAATTGGCTTGTCTGACGTCGGTCTTCTGGAGGGTAGGTCGGACTAGGACTGCAGCTTCCTCTGACAACACGGTAGACGGTGGCTGGATCCTGGGTTCGTACCTTCTTCGATAGTGCCTTAAGACTTGAGAATCACTTCTGCACAACGGTAAACCGATAAAGGGCAGAATGACACTATCCTGTTCGCAGCGCCAGTTAAATACGAAAACCGACAAACTTCGTTTTAAAAAAATTTATTTTATAATAAGGGCATTTAAACTAATGAACAATATAGTGAACAGCACGAGCTTTGACACTACAATATTGATTACTTTTTATAATACAGGTTTTCCTTAAATATAAAACATATTGCTTATTCAGCGTTAGGCAAATATAACTTATAGCTTATTTGGCGTTAAGCAATGGACATCCGTCGGTTTGGGGTCATTACTCGCGTGCAATGAAAGACATAAATAACAACTCTTAACTTGTATACAGGACCACAAAGAAAACTGGGATAACCACTGGCCAATTTAAAAAATAGTCCTATGAATTATTTTGAGTCTAGCAAATGAGAAAAATAAAATAAATAATTTCCTTACTGGAGGCATTTTTTTATTATTTATTTTACCAATGTTTTCAGGAAGTAATCTACTAAAGAGGCCAGTTTTATCTGTATAATAGAACTAGCCATTTGCAAGATTTAGTATTTTTATGGCTGAATCATGTTAATTTTTCACCAAATATTTTAAAAATTGAATTGCATATCAGTGTTTGAATTTGCCATTGCCTTAGTCCGTCTGATTCTTGCAGAACAGAAATATCTGTAGTAGGTGATTCACATAAAGAGTTGTTTATATATCTCAGCCTCTTCTGTATTAATAATGCAATGTAAGGTAAGTAAAATATGTGCTTTCTACTTTTTATAATGATTTATTAACTTGATCGAAATTAAAGCAGAGGCTTATGAATAAATATGTTGGAATTCCAGAGATATCAAAAATGAGGCATTATATGAACAATTATGGTAACGCTTTTCAAACGCACCTCAGCTAGTCATGTCCAATTAATATTATGATTCGATAATAGTGTAAATTAATGCCTCATTAATAAACATAGCTATCTTTCATTTTAGCATTGATCCTGTTATGCAGACAAAAGAATTTGGTGGATTAAATTTTTAATAGCAACTTGAAAATTTTTAGTCAGGTTAGAAATTTAACGTATACAGCGAAAAGTTTCATAAAAAAGTAAAGTGGTTCTGTGAAGAAATAAAAATAGTAAATTTGAACTGTTTGAAATGATATATCGTATGAAATAAATGCCAACGTTGCTCACAACAGATTCAATTCTCCTTTGGTGCAAAACATTAAACTCAAAGAGGTTTACCACTAAAGTCCAAATTACTTTTTTAAACTTCTAGGCGAATGTTTCGCTTACCATGCATCATTAAGAGATCAATGGATCATCAAACAATTTGCTGATTAATTGAATTATCCTGATGATGTTAACATGGATAGAACTAGAGTTAAAACTATGATCAAAAAGTAAGGTGTTTTTAATCATCCATTTTTATTTTGTCAGCTTTAAGGTAATCCTCTCTCACTACAATATACTTATTTCAACATTTTTTTCAATCTTCTAAACAGTTTTGGATAATAACCAATATTGGACTTCTGGTATTTCTTTCAAAGTATCCAGCGAACTCTATTTAATTGGACACAAAACTGCGTGCACGAAGTGATTTATTCAACCAAGAAAACATGAAAACATCACATGGTGCCTTATACTCTGAATATAATACTTATGGAATGGTATTTGTTTGATGTTTAGTGAAAAATTGACGATAATTATAGCGGTATGCCATGGTGAGTTATCGTCACGCAAAAATCAGGGACTGTTTTGCCACAAATCTGGACGTAAAGACCACACTCGCTTGATTTTTGGGTTGTTTCTGGGTCATAAGCGTATGAGTCATAGTCATAGTCTCATTAGGTCATAGTGAAGCCTTTAAGATGGTTATCGTCCAAAGAAAGAATCACTTCAGCAATTTCAACATGACGATGTTTTTCAAGAAATGTCAGTGTTTTCCAAACAAGACAAGAAAACACACCAGGTAAGCCTAAACTGTTCTACAAAATTGATTTAATTGATCCAAATGATTTTACAGTAATATTTACAGTGTCTCTAATACCACCTCAGCGATTTACCAGTATAAAATCCTTATAATTACTCACAATTTTAATACAACTATTTTTATCACCTTGAAAATAGGCTCTATTTGATTTGATACAAGCATGCGAACGCTCAATCCAATCATCCATGCACTTAGGCGAATACGGTACCTGAGCGATCATTTTCGTCATATATTTGGCCAAAAAATCAAGCACAATTAGAGCTGTATGAGATGGCGCGTTGTCATAGTGACAATCCATGAATTGTCGGTCCACAATCCGGTCTTTTTTTACGGATACTCTCGCGCAAATACTTCATAACGGCCAAGTAGTAGTTTTTATTGGCTGTTTGACCTTCTGGCAAGAATTCGTAGTGAACGACACCACGATAATCGAAAAAACACTCAATAGAACTTAGATTTTAGACCTACTTTGTCGTGGTTTTTTTGATCTCGGCCAACCTGGTGTGCGCCATTCGAATAATTGTTGGGGAGTTTCGATGTCATACTAATAGACCTACGTCGCCAGTTATGAAGCGTGTTTGATGAATGTCCGGTCACTGCATACGTTGGAAAGCATCTTTCTGGAAACTTCTGTGCAGTGCTCTTTTTGCATGCAATGCAGCTTTTTTGGAACCAGCTTGGAACCAAAATGTGTTGAGATTATCCATAAGGGATGCCAAGATCTTATGCTATATCTATAATGCCATCATGACGATTTTCAAGAACGATTTTTTTAATATTCTAACTGTACTGTTATCGTCGTGAACTGAGGGCCAACTGGCATGGGGAAAGTTTTCGATGATCTCACAGCCTTCAATAAATGCTCTATGCCACTCAAATACTTTGGCTCTTGAGATAGTAGAACCTCAATAGCCTATTTTCAATTGGAAACACAAAATTTCACACAAATTCTTTGTTAATTTTTTTTATCCATAGTAAAAATCGTCAGAGTAACTTTTTCTAACGCAAATAAACATCTGCCACTAATTGACATACCACTAATTGACATATCGTGCTCAAACTTTACATGTATGTCACATACGGTTGTACCAACTTAAGAAAAAAAGAATCGCAAAAACGATTACTGTGTATGACAAGATGTGCGGCCTTTATTTATCGCTGTTTTTAATTATGTTTCTAATTAAAAAAAAATTGTTTATATTTTCGAAGAAGAATCAATGCGAGAAATATGTTTTATATAAAGTTGGTAATCTATCTGAAGCGGACTATTTAGAACATCAAAAAAAGAAAGAAGAAGCCAGATTAGAAAAAAGAAACAAAGATAAAAATTATGAACAAATTGTTTTCACGGTTGATTCACAGGTTATTACATCCAAGTCAAATATCAGTAGTGTGTATTATAGAACAAGACTTCAAGTACTCAATCTTACGGTTTTAGAATCTTATAACAAACGCGGATTCTGTTATTTATGGAACGAAACTGATGGAGGGTTGAATTCTGAAAAGTTTGCAAGTGTTTGAGTCTATTTAATTGAACAAACAATAGGGCAGGCAGATAATGTATCAATTCATTCATAATGTATCAACGAATCGCAGAAGGTAAAAAACTAATTTTTATAGTGATGGATGCACATGTCAGAACCGAAACTGGGGATGTCTAATGCCTTGCTTTCTACAGCATAAACCACAACAATAATTGGATAAAAGTTTCTTGAATTGCACACTCAAATTAAAACAGACTGTATGAATTTCAGTATTGAGCGAGCTCTGAGGAACAAAACTATCAATGTTCCTGCGGATTATGTGGGTGTCTGCATAAGTGCTAGAAAAAAACCAAAACCTTTCGACGTATCATATTTAAACTATCCGTTTTTCGAGAAATTCAATGAAGTTTATTTCATTAAATGCATTCGTCCTGGTAGTAGAAAAGGTTATGAAAAGTAACTGACCTTCGAGTTCTACTGGTATACTCCAAGTGGTGACATATTTTTCATACTGCGATTCCCTGACGAGTGGAAATTAATACCACAAAGAAAATCATCGCAGGTCACATTGTTGCCTTTTGATCGCTTTCAACAATTGCATCAAAATAAACGAAAAACCGCTGCAAGGAAGTTTGAGGATTTGCAATACTTAAATGAGTCTTTGCCCGATGATTACCGTCAGTATTACAACTGACTGAAAGTGAAACTGATGTTACAAAGTGTTCCTATTTTTGTTTTACGTTACTGAATCAATAAGGAGAAATTCTAATTTTTATACGATAGCTTTAGATGTTACAAAATGTTCTTATTTTTGTTATGTTACTGATTCTTTATGGACAAAGAAATTAACTTTTCAAAGGTTTGTTGGTAAAAGTTTAAAATAGTAGATTTTTTTATTTTGTTATTGTGTCTTGAATCAAGAAACTTAGTAGTTTAATTTCATATGTAATTAGTTTCATATAAGTTTATTAACAAAATAAACATTCGCCTATTATTTATTTTGTCTATTTTTCTATTCTCATGAGATCAAAGATTTATCTTAACATCGTCATAACATAAAACTTGGTATCTACCACACTCAGAAAAATCCGGCAATTTTTTTTTTAATATATTAAAATCGCTCAAGAAAACTTTAGTTTTAGTAGGTTAGTCCCAAAAATGCCGATAAAAAATTATTTATTGATATCTGGTTCTTTTTTTCAGACTTATTATAGAAAATAATACAAATAAACGATAGAAATTTCATTTTTTGTTAGCAAGCAATATTCTTTTATACTCTAAGCCGACTTGCACAGGTTTACACTCTAAGCCTATAAATATAAGCCGAATATATATATATATATATATATATATATATATATATATATATATATATATATATATATAACATATATAAATATATATATATATATATATATATATATATATATATATATATATATATATATATATATATATATATATAAACATATATAATATATATATATATATATATATATATATATATATATATATATATATATATATATATATATATATATATATATATATATATATATATATATATATAAATATATAAATATATATATATATAAATATATAAATATATATATATATATATATATATAAATATATAAGTATATATATATATATATATATATATATATATATATATATATATATATATATATATATATATATATAACAAAAAATATCATATCTATAGGTTTATAGGTAGCTCAACAGATAATACAATATTTTTACAACACGAAGTATGTTTATCGTTTTGCCTGTATTCTCAAATAACTTTTTATTATTTCAAAATTCTCCTGCTTTTTTAATATAGGACCTTTTCATTTTTATATATAGAAGTTCTTAGTTGATTTATTCATTCTAAATTAAGAAATGATTATAGTGTTAGAGAGTTAATATTTTCGACATTGTTAAAAAATTATTTAATATTTTCAAGTCGTTCTAATATACACCACAGTGTAAATCAAACAAGCAGTTTATGTAATATACTGTTCTTTTTTTTATTATTATTTTAGGGTAGATAAACAATATGGTGCATATCTACCATATGGTGTAGATATACACTATGGTACACTGTTAACTGAAATGATTCATCCACAATTTCTTACTCTCCTTCTAGCTATGCTTCTCAAATCAAAAATAACTGGTTTTATGCAATATTAACTATGAACCAGAGTTCGTCCAAAGGAAAAGACGCCTGATGCTAAATGAAATAGAATAGATACGCATTATTTGTTTATAGTTTTAATTTTTTTTTTCTAGAAACACTTCTGGTAGTAATTTTTTGTTATATCCTGCAAAAATTTCAGTTATCATTGTCAGAGTCGGATGGAACCAACTCAGGTTAGATATGATATGATGTTTCGCACCTTTTCTCTTAAAATTAATAGTAAATAAAATTTGAGGTGGCATTGCGTTCGATTTGACAACACTATTGGTTTTCATTTCGGAAGTGCAGGCCGATATCTGACGCGTCTTCACTACGCGTATTGCTATATTGATTGGTATGTGAAAGTGTTGCTGAAGACCCCGACATTTTCATTTGTCGACGTTCGCAACAATTTGGACTTAGTGAATCCACAACAAAACGGATTTTACGAAAGTATTTATTTTTTCTCCTTTATTTGGATTTTTCGCCACTGTCTAAAACTCAAAAAATATCAGAAATACCTGTTCTTATTTAAAGAAAGAATCACTGGGTAAAAACAAAAAACCAAACGGAGACAAATTTCTCAGTGATTCTTTTTTGTAATAAATTTGCCTAACGAACAAAATTTTAAAGATATAAAAATGTTATAAAAAAATTACAAACTTTTAACGTTAACGTTTCAGAGGGTAATCTCCCCCCGTTTTCAAAACTGAACTAAAAGAGTGACAGTGGCGAAAACCCCAAATAAAGGAGAAAAAATATATGAACACGCCACAATCATTCAGACATTACTTACGAAAGTATTTAGCTCTGAAAGCATATTACAATTAAATAACATGCGAAACTAAAGCCAATGGATCATTCAAAACGCCGTGATGATAATTGAGGTGATTTTATAGATCTTCCAAGGAAGTGGACACACACAGAGGCTGCAAGGTCTGAAGAGTGACCAAAACATCCCAATCGAGTTGTAAAAGTTTGTGTTCAATGGCCAAAGTTACGTATGTTTTAGCATAGTCTTGATTGAACCTTAATGTTGGTTAATTCAGACCACTTTTGTTTGATTGCTCACTTTATTCATTTTGTTGTCAACAGTATTTCTCCGAATTAATGGACAAGTTTTCAGGTAACAGCTCATAATAAAAGATTCTCTTCCAGTCCCACTAGATACATACTAAAATCTTTTGGATGTACACTGGCTTTTGTGTTGGTTGAAGGGGCATCTCCGCGAAACTATGAAAAACCACTATGAACTCTTACATTATTACACACAATCTTATATTACACATCAATATTATCATTACCCAATCCATTTTTCGTCATCTGTAACCATCCACTTTAAAGATGAATCCATTTGGTCGCACTTCAACAGAGAATCACGAGGAGAAATTCAGTTAATTCAATTTTTCTTCGTTAATACATGTGGCACTCATACATCGGCTTTGCTAACCATTTCAAATCGATGTAATCGCCTTGATATTGTACCTTTGTCTGCACTTTGCCCAATATTTCGTCCATCAGCTTCAGCGGTCCGCCAGAACGTAGATTCTCAGGCAAAGAATAAAATTGTTTTCACGATTGTTTCTGAACCAATCACGGAACCTGGAATTGCCAATTGCACCCTTACCATACGCAGTACATACGAGGTGTGACTATTAAATAACGAGACTGACCTTATAAAACATTTTATTTTGATTTCATACATATTTATTTATTATCACACTTAATATACACCCCTCCTATATCCCTACAACGCTCCATGCGAATCTTTCAATGTTTAAAACAATGCTGGAAGTTTTCTTCTGTCAGCTCCTTTAGAACGCATGCCGCTTTCTCTTTCACAGCTTCAACGGACTAAAATCTTGTTCCTTTTAATTCAGAATTAACCTTAGGAAACAGATAGAAGTCGCACGGTGCAAGATCCGGTGAATAAGGTGGATGGTCTAACACTGGGATGCTGTACTTGGCTAAAAACCTGTTGACAGACAATGCGGAATGAGCCGGCGCATTATCTTGGTGGAGAACTCATAACTTGTCCTTCCGAAATTCGGATCGTTTTTTCCTTATTCTTTCACGGAGTTGAGCAAGTACGTGAAGGTAGTAATGTTGATTAATAGGTTGACCTTTAGGAACCCAGTAAACGTAGACAATTCCCTGAATGTCGAAAAAAACAATCATCATTGTTTCGAATTTTGATTTGCTCGTTCGAGCTTTTGTGTCTCTCGGTGAACTTGGGCTCTTCTAGTGCATGGATTGGCGCTTCATTTCAGGATCATAAGTAAAAAGCCAAGATTTATCACATAATATTATCTTTTCCGGTAAGTTTGGGTCATTTTCAATGGCATTTAAAGTGTCAGTACAAACATTTTTGCGAGCTTCTTGAAACGTGAGAATTTTAGGCACCATTTTGGCACACACTTTTTGCATGTTAAAATTGTTATGTAATATTTGCTGTACGCATTCTTTGCCAATTTCTACAGTTTCAGCAATGGCACGAATACTTAACCGACGATCAGATCTAACCAGATTATCAATTTTTTCGAAATTGTCATCCGTTTTTGACGTGGAAGAGCGACCCGGGCGGGGATCATCTTCAACGTCTTCTCGGCCATTATATACACTGCTTACCATACACTGCTTTCAATAAATTATAAGTTTCAATGGCGGTTTTTCCAACTTTCAAGTGAAATTTCAATACAATTCGTTACTCTATTGTTACACTTAACATTTTTCTAGCGAAATAAAAAAAACAACTCTAATGCAAACGAAGGCTACGGTTATACGGATTTATTTACAGAAGCGAGAGGTACTGCATTCGAAAGAGAAGGCTTTACGCTAAACTGCTGTTGGTCGCTGGCCTTTGGCGCATTAGTCCTTCTTCTGTAGCAGCATCAGTCTCATTATTTAATAGTCACATTTTGTATATTTTATATATCTGCGAACCACTTTTGTTTTTTCGGAAATGACAAAGCATCTGTTAAAAATGAAAATATGTATAAAATTATATATGTTAGGTGAAAATGGGCCTTATCAGACATCTACAATTTTAATGGATTGCAACATTTTCAATCAATTCTTCTATTGAAACTTTCGGTGTAAAACACTAAACTGGAAGATATTTACCGGTAAATACCAAATCACATTTTTAAACTTTCCGACATATGTTTCGCTAACTATGTTAGCATTATCAGTGTAAGGACAATACCACAAATTTAGTAATATCTAGAAGTGGAAGGATAGTAAATCACTGTTGGAAATGAAGTATTTAGGCGTCATTTTATCCAGCATTGTGACTATAAATTTAAGGATAAATTACAAAAGAAAACTGAGTGGCAAGTTACTTAAAGAGTGTTATTTGGAATAATAAATATATAAATAAGAGGTCTTTCAAACTGAGCCCTTTTTGTAGTTCTTGAATAAAATACAGATGACATTGTGAATTTGCTTAAGTCTTAAGTTCGATTTCAGAAGTGTAATTTATGTCATTTATAAAAATGGGGCCGTACACAATACAACAACGTGTTAAAATTATTGAATTATTTTATGGAAATGGGCGTTCAGTGAAAATTATTTTTAGAAAATTACTTGATATTTACGATTTACACAATCGTCCATCTGAAAGCACTATCAATCGAATTGTTAAAAATTTTCAAGAAACTGGTTCGGTGGAAGATAAAAGAAGAGCAATATCTAGTCGTAGTGATCGTTCACAAGAGCACATTGATTTGGTACGCAAAAATATTGCTGAAGACTCAGAAATTTTCATTAGTCGACATTCACAAAAATTTGTGACTCAGTGTATTTACAACAAGTCATATAAGGTTCAAATAACACAGTAACTAAAACAACTGGAGCATACAAAACGTCGTGCATTTGTCAATTGTATCAAAGAACAAACAGAAGATTTTTCATGAATGATTTATGAGAGACATTTACATCCAAAAAGAGTCACTCTTTGGTATGCATTATGGGCAAAAGGTGTAATTCGGCCTTATTTCTTTCAGAATGCTACTAGTGAAGCTGTAACTGTGAATGGTGTTTGATATAACTGGATTTTTGTGGGCTGAATTGAATAATATTGATCTGGAGGGTATGTGGTTTCAACAGGATGGTACTACATCTCACTTGGCTAACGAAACAATGGATTTATTGAGAAAAAAATTTCCTGGACGAGTTATTGCAAGAAACGGTGATGTTAATTGGTAACCAAGATCATGGGATTGAACACTATTTGACTGTTTTCTTTGGGGTTACGTGAAAAGCCAGGTATATAAGAACAATCCACAATCGATTCCTGAACTAAAGGATGAAGTTATTCGAGTTATTCGTGAGATAGAGACACGATTATGTCAAAATATCATCCAAAATTTTAACAACAGAGTGAACGTGAGTGGAGCTGCAAGAGGTGACCATTTAGCAGATATTATCTTTCGTTTTTAGATGTCATACCCTATGCTTCAATTAACAATAACAAGTTTTTGGAAATCAATGCAAATTTTGTGTTTTATTCGAGAATTAGAAACCTCTCAATTTGAAAGACTCTCTATAACAAACACACAAACAAGAATATATATCATATTTTCTGCAATTTTTAATGATTAACAAAATTTTAAAATCACGTTTAAATATCACAAATTTTTTCCAGGTAATCGCTGACATTTTTCTGTCAAAGAACATCAAAATTTTACAGATCTGTGGTAAATGACACTTCAATTTTGTGATACTATGCTATCGAGCACCAAAAACTTTTTCATCAACCCAATATACCTGATATATTTAGTTCTTTTTGTGTTATTTGATAGTCTTCTATGTTTTTATTTTGCTAACAACTTCATCCATAATAATGTTTAAAAATAAAAAGTTTAATAAATCTACGTCTATTAGCTCCCTTAATAGCTCTTTGAAAACATACACTACTGAACAACTATACCCCGTATATACGATAAATAAAAGCTTAGACCCAGACTCTATATTGGAAAAAGGCACCATCAGAGAAAATAAGTACCCGTAATTCGGAGAAGCATTAAAAAGATAATTATTGGTCCTATTAAATTTATTTGGATCCTAAAAGGTATATTGGTATTAATATCACTTGGTACTAGAGAAAGTAATAGCATTTCGAAGAAATAGATGGTTGATTGATTGTTGGTTGTCGATTGGCTCTGGAGCGGGTAAAGGGGTAATAACTGAACAGATGGTTTTTACAGCTTTTACGTGGCCAGTTCTGGGTAGAAATTCAAATAGAAAGTTTAATCAGTTTCACGTTGAGAGTTCGAGGTATGAGAAGTACGAGAAGATAGTTCGGTTTGAATGGTTGATGGCGAACTTCGAGGTGAGATCTCGAATAATCGCTTCACGTAGACATTTAGAGAAAGTACGAGCACAGAGTTCGATTTGAAAAGTTGAAAAAAAAAGCATGTAGATGTTTTAGAGAGATTACACGGTATCAGCGTATAGAACAGTGCGCACGTAGGGAATTTTTGAGCAAGAAGTGAGAAAAGTTACACTCTAGAGCCAGATTCCCCTCAGCAGTTAGTTTCGAATAAGTATTTTATGAAATACGGGGGTAGTTTGAAAAGTTTACAGCGTAAAATTAAAGATCGCGTTACTCGTCAAAAATATTCTGGTAATATAATTGCGCATGCGTTGAAAGATCTACTAAGAAAACTAAGCATCTAAAAAAAGAAAAAGAAAAGAAAAGAAAAGGAAGAAAGAAAAACTAAGCATCTAATACGGCTGACATTTTCAAGGTTATCTTTCAGTGCATGCGCAATTAAATTACCAGCATATTTGGGATGAGTAACGCCATCTTCATGTTGAGGCTGCAAACTTTTCAAAAGCAAAATACAATAGTTTAGCAGTATTTATAAATATTCATGTGAATAAATGTATATATGTGAATCTTCTGCTTATTAATTCGAAAACCATATTCCCCTAATCAACAGCTTCCTCCCTCCATGATTCAATTCCTTCTAGAAGTATATAATGATATTTGAATGACAGAATTTTTCCCATCTGCCTGGCGACTTTCTATCTTGATCCCCATTCATAAGCCTTCGCGCGCTTACTTCTATCTAAATACCTATCTCATTCACTGATCATCTGTGAAAGACTGTGGAGCGAATGGTGTAACGCAGGCTTTCGTGGCTTCTTGAGAAATACACTTGACATTCACCAACTCGGTTTTCGCTTTAACCGGTCTTCAATTGATTACCTAGTAAGATTTGATCAAAATATCAAAGAATCTTTCTCCAGAGGACATCACCTCATTGTTTCGTTCCTTGATATGAAGTCTGCATTTGATTTACCAATAGGGATATAGAGGTTCAAAGAGAAATATACATTATAGATTTGATATAGTCCATCACCCTTCCAACATCACCCTTCCACATATCACCTCCCTCTCCCCGCCTTACTTTCAATCTTAATTGCTCCCTTCAATTTAGTCTATTCCCACTGGTTTAAACAACATCCCTCAACACTAGCTCTATTACTTCCATCTCCACTTTAAACACTATCAGCTTTCCTCATGAAAATATAATATGATTACTAAATGGTCACTGTTACCGATGCGACGATTAAATGTTACTTACTACTTACTTACTAATTCGGAAACGAAATGCATTCGAAATAATAAAATCTCTAAATTTGAGAATGAGATTTCTAGTATAGGACGTCCCTCACAATTGTCCTTCAGATTCTCTTTCACTGTCAAAATATGTGTTTCCTACCAGTTTTATTGTAGTTCGTAACATTCTCTAATGGCCCAGGAGAATGATATCATGGAGGCGTATTCTAACATCCTTTACAGGCCAACAAAATAAAAGAAAGCAGTTTAATTATATTCCGTTTATTACGAGCAATTCTCTCATGACAAAGGCGACATCGGTGCCGGATCGTCCACTTCGGAATATCTGTAGTTTATTAGCTAGCGTGTTTTATCGATTTTGTTTGTAAGTATTTTGGTTGTCATTTCATGTGGTGTTTAGAAGATTAATTCCGCTGTTGTTTTGTAGACCGCCTTTAGCATTATGTAGAAAAATAATATTAAACTTTTTTTTCCCAATATTGAGGAATTATTTGGTGCTTTATCATTTTGTTTACTAGCATTCTTACTACTTAAATAAAATGTTATTATCGGTATTTTAGTCTGGTTTTTCATCCCTGCATAGTGATTTTTTGATTTTAAGTTTTTTTTTTATCTATTGGGTCGCTTGTTCTTAAAATTGTGGCTTTGTATTTGCTGCTATTATTAGGTCTAGTATTTGCTTTGAACATGTGTTTCTTGTTCTTTGTTATATTCTTTAAAATTGTCAATTACTTTGGCTTTCTAAACCAGGATGTAGGTCACACGTACGATGCCCGTAACATTGCAATACTGCAGTTTTAATATATGTTTTTAAAAGTTACAGCAGTTTTTTTCAACTATTTTTCAAAACTGTACCCACGACGTAATTGCATTAATCTAGTGCAGCCTTCTTCGATAACAACAATTTACATACCGGGAGAGTGGCATATCCTTTAATCCGGATACTCATAGGTCGCAATGCACCTTCACATGTTGCGGGTACAACTTTGGGAGGGGGGGTGGAGTTTGTATTCGAAGAGAAGATTCGAATATTCGAAGAGAGAACAGGTTTGTGTATTGCATATCAATAAACAAGAATGTAATATCTAATAAGAAACTCCTTCTCAGTAAAGCCAGTTCGAGGATGGGGATAGAACCGGATTCCTTTTGAACACTGTTTCTCCTAGTTGTTTCTTCATCACTGTACACGGTTGAAACTAATATAACCTTTTTTTCCTTTCATCGGTGCACATGACACTAAAGTGTGGTTTTTGTTGAAACCAAATAAGCTTATACATACTCTTCCTTGCGCAAAATTGCGTTATTTTAATAATTTACGATTAAGGGGCAATATATCACATATAAGAAAAGGCTAATTATTAGACATAGATTTCAGTGACTTAATTTAATTATCAAGACACACGTGTGGTACACGTAAACATACAAAACTATCCGAGAGTAAGACTTTCTATCTCTAAAGACACAAAATGGAACCACATAATATGTTAGCACTATATTTGTGAGATAGGATGCTGGATAAGATTAATTTGGATTCGGGACATCAGTTATCAGCTACCGATTAACCCCGATGTGCCTGTGCGTGCGCATGTGCGTATGCGTGTGCGTGTGCATGAGCGTGTGCGTGTGTGCACAGCTCTACCGACGCAGCTAACGCGGCCGGCTTTCGTAACACAAACATCGAAACACACTAACACAAGCTTCAGAACGTCAGATCTATCAGATAGAGTGCTTGTTAATATGTGATTCAGTCTATGACACCCGGCAGAAGGTTAAGCTGTAGGTCCAGTCCCTAATAGCCTCAGTTGAGAATGCGCTTCTAATTCAAAGAAAAAAAATCACAAACATTTGCAAGAATATTTATTTATTTTTGTATGAACAATAACCTATTTCTTAGTCCTTGCACTAAAAATTACAAAATTAGTAATTATACTAGTGCCAGCATTAATATGGTAAATACCCATAAAATATTAGTTCGACCATTGGGTCTTTAGAAAGTCTCGATCAGCCATAAATTATTCAGAGCAAAATTTGAATACACATAACCTTAATACACGTAATAAATTAATATAACTGCTTCATAAACATATATAACCTTATAGTATACATAAGGCCATATTTTACATGAGTCACAAAAACGTTCATAATGAGTTTACATAAGGCATACGAAACAAAACGTTTTCATAATATTAATTTACATAATTATTGAGCATAAACGATAAAATAGATATTTCAAGGTAAACTAATAATAACCAACATGAATGTTGTTAAATTAGTACTATTTTAATATTTAGGTGAAGTTGGTTCCAATTTAATTATATTTTCTACATATCATCTCATATACATCTCCATACTGTACAAATGATGACCATTTTAATACTTCGTTAAGGATTTGTATTTGTCTTCGATAATATTATTCACTATAGTTTAACGCTTAAAATACGATTATTGCTTTAAGAGGAGAGCAATAGCCCCCACCTAATTGATATAAATTCTCCTGTAGGACAATCGAAAATTTAAGGAAAGTAAGCAAATGAACTGCTAATTCATTCAATATTATTTTGAATTATTTGACCCCGAAAATATTTTTTTTGCGAAATCCATTGGTTTTTTAAGATACTAGGGTTTAACAAAAAAATGTAGGTTCTTTACTTCTTTTATAAGCACAGGATTAGTCTTTACTTCTCAGGAGTTTAGTCTCATTTTAACTATTAATAGACCCTAGTATCTTAAAAAACAAGATACTAGGGTCTAACAAAAAAATTTAGGTTCTTTACTTCTTTTATAAGCACAGGATTAGTCTTTACTTCTCAGGAGTTTAGTCTCATTTTAACTATTAATATCAACAAATTAACATTCTTTTTTTAGTACAAAAGTGATTTCACTGCTAAATATCCAGTTGACGGTTTTTTAACAAAATCGTTAAAATGAGTGAAATAAGTCGAAATTAGGGCAAATTTAAGACATTACTTTAAAAAAGGCTTCAAAGCGACTGACACCGCTCGAGAGATTTGAGAAGTAGAGAGGTGTAGTATCAACCCCTTAGCTCTGTTTCAAAAAGTTTCGGAAGGGAGAACTGAGTCTTGAAGATAGGGGAAGTCATCCGCAGTCTTTTAGGTTATCACTATAGATCTAGATCTATTAATAAAAATTAAGATATTTAAAGCATCAACTATATGGCAGTATTCTGAAAAAGTTAAAATTGATTTATAATGATGGAAATTTCAATCAGTTTCAAACAAAAGATCGATAGGATCAGTTTGGCGTGAACAACTTTTGTTGGGGTTGGCTTATTTTGAAAGACCCATACAGTCGACTGCTGTTTACTTTCGGGCTCATACGCATAGATACAAGATTTGTCACCGGTGTAGATATTATACACGGCTTTTGATGCACTACGGTTGTATTTTTTGAGCATTTCCTTGCACCAATCGACATGAGCCTTTTTTTGAACGATTGTCAAATTATACGGAATTTAACGCGCTTTAATATTTTTCACTGTTAAATGTTCATATAAAATCTTGTGTATGCTTATCATATTAATGCCCAAAGATGCCTGAATCTGATGATATGTAATATGATGATGTTGCTTTATCAGTTCGCGCACAGTATCGATGTTTTCTGGCACCAACAACCAATTTTAGACGACCGTTTTTAAATTCGTCCTTGAGAGAGCAACGACCACGAGTGAATTTACTAAACCAGTAATATACAGTGGTTTTAGATGATGCTTCATCGCCAAATGTCGAAATGAGTTAAACAATGCACTGTTGTTGAAACTCCTTCTCAGTAACGCCAGTTCGAGGGTGGGGATAGAGCCGGATTCCTCATGAACACTGCTTCTCCTAGTTGTTTCTTCATCACAGTACATGGTTGAAGCGAATATAACCGTTTTTCCTTTCATCGCAGCACATGACACTAAAGTCGTGCGGTTTTTGTTGAAACCAAATAAGCTTGAGCATATACTTTCTTGCGCAGAATTCCGTTATTTTAATAATTTACGATTAACGCTTTATATATCATACATAAGAAAAGGTTAATTGTTAAACATAGATTTCAGTGACTTAATTTAATTATCAAAACTCACATGTAGTACACGTAAAGATACAAAGCTATCCGAGAGTAAGGCTATCTATTTCTAAAGACACAAAATGGAACCACATAATATGTTAGCACTGCATTTGTCAGATAGGATGCTGGATAGGAGGAATTTGGATTCGGAACATTAGTTACACCAACAACACCAACAACCAATTCTAGACGACCGTCTTTAAATTCGTCCATGAGAAAGCAACGGCCACGAGTGAATTCACTAAACCAGTAATATACAGTGGTTTTAGATGGTGCTTCATCGCCAAGTGTCGAAGTGAGTTAATCAATGAACTATTGTTGAGATAATCCACATCCGCGAAAGTCGTAGTAAATCATCGCCGAAAATTCTCACGAGTTAATTCCATATTTTGACTGAGATGAAATTTTCAAGTCAATACAGTCAACAACGTCAAACATTACGATGTATATGTCAGATGGCGCCTAGTAAAACCATTGTTGCCAATTCCGGATACATAAATAGCAACTCTCGTATTTTGTATAGTTTTAAAATTACTTAAAAAATGTTGTATTCATTTTGTAAACATTATGTTCAAGCAATTGTGTGAAAATGCAACTTATTAAGTTATAAATTTGAAAAATACTTTACAAGAAAAAAGGAAACATTTGAAATAATTTGAATTTGTAACATAAAGAAGGGAAAATAGAAGCATTATTTTCGTGTGTAGTTTTAGACAATAATAGTGGTACATAGGCGGTCTCTAAATAGAACTCAGGTGTTTCAAACTCCGCGAAATGCAGAGCTTTAATGAATATATATTTACCACTGCCACAAAGCTAAATCTTTTAATCCGGATGGAATTTGAACGAATACGAAATTATAGTATATTGAATAATTTGTACAAACATTGTGAGTATCCCTCACAACTCAATATAGGACACAATTGTGACTTATGTTAAATATTTATCAATATGTTTTGTATACAGGATGCCTGCAAATTATTAAGTTCAGCTTATGATCGGATTTAATTGCTCATCTTTTTAAGTAAAAATATAGGTAAAGGTTTGTAATTCGGTTGTTTAGCTAGACGCTTCAGAACACTAAGCTACTTGGCAACTATCAAAAATATAACTTGGATTACGAAGCACTATGATCAGCCGATTAGATAGTAACTAACCAACATGCGTACCAACCTTATTTTACCAACACGCGTAACGAGCTATCAACTCTTAGTCTGAGCTCAACATTCAGTTATTTAAAAGTCTAATGACTGAAATACAAAAATTAATCATTTTTTTTTAATAAATAATCATTTGATAGGAAATAACTTTTACAATAGCAAATGACAAATAACTTAGAAAAATGATATATCAAAAGCATTTTGACATAACAAAAATTTTTTGTAACATAATAATTATCAAATATTGTAATGAGTTAATCAATATTTAGTGGCATATGCTTTGACCTGTATGACAGTGTCACAATTCGTCGGCATTAAATCAACTAATTTTTGAATTGGATCCAAAGGAATTCGGTCCGATTTATTTTTAAGAGGTTCGTATAATTTCTCCATATTATAATAATTTTGGGTTCTTACAAAACGATCTAACTCTTCCCACAGATACTCTATAGAATTTAAATCCGGACTTTGGCTTGGACACTCCAGAACCTTGACTTTTATATGTTTCAAGATATCACTGATCTGTTTGGATTTGTGTTCAGGGTCGTTATCTTGTTGAAAATAACTCTTAACTGGCATGTTTTGTTTTGCGCATGACAGCATATGAGTCATCAATATTTTTGGACAAAAAAGGGTTTTTAAATGTTATTTTAAATTGGGTTTTATAATTAATTTTATATTAAAATTGCATTCGTCTTTAAAAAAATTATAAAAATTGCAAATGAAATAAAAATTGAGGAATTGAAATCTTGTAACAGCTTTATTTCTCTTTCTCTAAGAAATAAACTACATATTTCAAATTCAGTGTCACGATTATATACTTTACCAATAATTCATAAACAAGGAAAATTAATGAAGCTAATTGTATCAATCCAATATAGAACTTGGCAGAACGGTTAACAAAGGAATTTGAAACTCTACTAAACCAATTACTTTCCTGTTCTGTAATAAACTCCATAGGGTTTATATCAAAAGTCAAAAAGACGCATCTACAGGAATGTGAGGTCTTTTCGCATACCTTAAAATACCTGACGGTGTTTCTCGATTTAAACGTTTGCAATAACAAGATTGTATCAGAATACATCTCTCTAACCAGATTATCTATGAAGCAACATTATTTTCATCTTAATAGGTTGTATGAATTAAAAGAAGAAACGACAATGAGCAACCCTTTGTCGCCGTTCTTCGCCAAGTTCATGAACAAATTTTGAGTTAGTTACTTTTCGAAGGTGCGGTTAAAATATGTTAATGATGTGTTTGCAATTTTTTATTCCAAAAATCAAAACCTTGAAGAATTTATTAAGATCTTAAATGGTAAATCCGGAATCTGAATGCTATGATTTGCGTATGAACTTAAGAACAATGATAGATTACCATTTTTGAATATTTTAGTCACTCACGTTTTTAAATTCACGATTCGAATGATAGCTTCCATAATAAGATGGCTAGTTTAAATATTATCGTAAATAGATTAATCTATTTTCCTTCAAACAAATAAAATAATAACTAAGGATCGGAGAGTGCCAAGAAAATGCCGTCGCATGATGTCGTTTGTACGCGGAAAGGTTTCTTTTAAGAAATCATCCCGCTCCGCGGATGCTTGTAAATTTAGTTGCAAAACTTCGCGACACAGGGTACTTAAAGGCATAATGAAGAAGTCACGCTAGAAGACCTCCTCCATGTGAAATGGTAAAGATTGGGTAAGAAATTTTAGAAATTGTCGACATGAGCCAACAACGAGCACTCGTTCTATTGCAGGTCAAGTTGAAGTTGGTTATAGTAAAGTATAGAAGACTATACGATAACACTTTTAGAAGAGTTGAATTTTGTCACTGGCTTTTACATTAGTACAATGGAAATGAAAATTTTGCCAAATTTATTTTGGTTACCGACGAGGTTATATTTACAAGAAACGGAGAAAATAATTTCCACAACAACCATGTTTGGGCAGTAGAAAATTTACATGCTGTGAAAAGAACTCATTTGTAGCACATATTTTCAGTAAATGTTTGGGGATGGCGTAGTAAGTCGCATGCTTACTGTGACTTTCTTTCTTCCGGGTTGACTGGCAGGTGAAAATTATTCACACTTTCTTCAAAACAATCTTCCACAATTACTACAAGATGTTTATTTAAATGTTAGACAGAATATGTGATTTCTACATGATGAAGCTCCGCCACATTTTAGACGAGAAGTTGATGAACATTTAAATAATAAATTACGTTTGAGATGGATAGGGCGCAATAGACCCATTTGTTAAAACAACAAACAAAAAAATTTGTTTGTTGTTTTTTATTACGATGGAGAAGTAAATGCTGGAAGAACTACAAGAGCGTTCGAAACGCTTGTGATGTTATTCGTGGACATCGGAATTTTATTTTTGTCGCGTGTAGTGACGCATTCGTACGCTGAGCAAGATTTTGGTGACACAAATTGTGACAATTTTGAACAATTTTTGTAATATGTAACATTTTTGTTTTTATTATTTTGGCCATTTTATATAAATGATACAAAATTGAATTCTTCTCTTTGCGAGCTTTACAACACAGTGGTCGAGAATATCAAAAAGTCAGGTTTGTTTTCGAATTTTGTGACTCGAAATTTTGTATATATATATATATATATATATATATATATATATATATATATATATATATATATATATATATATATAAGTATATGATGAATTCAAACAAAAGTAGCTGCCACTCACTTTATTTTTTTACGTTTTATTCACATCCATTTTTTAACACACTCTTCTAATTTTATGCATTACTTGATGTATTTTATTTTTGCAACAGTTTTGTTTTGTAATTTTTAATACTGTTTTCTAAATTTGAATATTTAGATAAAATAATATATGCCGAAAACAACACATTGTTTTGCTGGAGTTTCCATTAAACAAAAACAGTCTTTATTTCTTAATCATAATGTATATTTGTTTACTAATGTAGATAACTGGATAAAATATACAATTATTTTGCCTGAAAATATGAGTTCGATGAACCAAAGAAAAATAGACACATTTTATGAAGCACTTATACTCTCCAGATTTCAAGAAAGCTCAGGCCCAAAAAAATCAGGCTTTTATTGTAAGTGGCCATAAAGTAACGATCCAGGATGCCTCTTAGCGGAACACTTTAGCCAATTTACTGTTTGCATGTTAAAGACGATTCTTCGCGTAACACGCTAAACTGCGCCCTATAGTTCGAATTTGGTCCTTTAACGAGGCGTTTTTGTGTCTGCAGATTGAGTTTGAACGGTACTTCATTACGTTCACTTTTATCCGAACTAATTAAATGCATGTGATTAATTCCATTTTTTCCTCCAATCTCTCTTTTGTCGCAATTTTCGGGAACGAGACTGTTTTGGGAGGAGGTTATTACCATAATTTCATTGTACTCATAGTGGAAGTGAAAGGTCATGGTTGAGCTTTGTGATCAAGGGCCTCCATGGGGTAATAATTTAGATTAAAGTATTTTTACGGATTTGCACCTCAAGGTCCCTGGCATAAGACCGAGTGCCTTTAGTTTTGTATTTGTTTGATGAGGGGACTTATGGATACTTCCTTTGGGAGGATTTGAAACATCCAACTGAGAGGGTACTGTCACCCAATCAGAGTGCCGACTATACCGGGGCAGAGTTGAATGAATTCTGCTTTTCTGCTGTTCACTTAAATTTAAATTTAAAGCACACCACGTGTGTGGTTCCCGACCAATTTGAGCCATCTTCTAATACATACGGAAGCAAGCTACAAAATTATTTACCCTTTTCGATTTATTTTTGAATATCGTCCTTAGGCGGAGCCTAATTTAGGTAGCCCTCTTGCACCGCCCCACTTCCCAACCACTCTTATGTAAAGCCTGACTCCGATATCCAGGTTTTTCTTCTTATTTTTCGTTTCTCCCTTACTGTTATTTTACTTCATATTACCTTATCATTACCTTTATCTTAGAGGATGAAGACATCAGTTACATGAATAGTCTTGATAACTTACGTAGTACTATAGCTAGTATATTTATAATAAATTTCGTCGCTACAAGTTTACAAATAAGCTTTCAATTTGTTCTTGGCATTTCTGCTGAAAGACGAAATTTAAACGAGCCTTCAAATACGGTCAAACAACGAGTATCATTTGATTAAAGTTTTCTGTGATAGTTACTAGTACTGAGATGCTTTAATACCCAAGTAAATTTTCGCCTTAGAAACGTTTAGTCCTTCCCATATCCCACATGACCATGTACACTTTATCCAAACCTATCTCTAAAGTAAATAGAGTTCTATTCCAGGTTATGATGAAGTGATGCTCGACACAATTCTAAGCGTCTTGTGGTGGAGCCACAACTTGTGGTGAATGCTTGAAATTGTCTTACCTGAAACTGTAACAAAAGCATCACTGGCTGATAAATCGACATGAAACCAACATCCCGATATGAAAATATCTGATAAGATATTTTCATGTTAATTTCATCATACAGCAATATGTTTAAAATCCTGTTTATCAAGTTCTTAGATATATCTAGTTCTGTTAAGTTCTTAAACGATCATAGCCTAATATTTTTTCATAACCTTGATCTTCAAACTACGAGGTTAAATCAAATATAAACCGGAATTGTTTTATATATATTTATTATTTATAAAATAATACAAAAAAAACTATTTATCATTTTTCCAGCGGTTTGGAAGCTTGCGAATTCCTTGCTCGTAGAAACTTTGAGTTTGGTTTATCAGTCAATTGCGCACGAAGTCCTCAATATTTTGATCGTTGTCTAATCGTATCCCCCAAGTGCATCTTTTAAGGACGAAAACATAAAATAATTACAGGGTGACAAATCTGGACTTTATGGAGGGTATTCAAGGGTTTGCGAATGCATATTCTCCAGTGTTTCCTTCGTCAAAACCGTACCCATCGGGATTTTATTGAAGCCAAGATGATTTCTGATCACCTTCGATAAGGTGACCATCGCTACTGACAACCAATGCTGTCACATTTGACCTGGGACGTATTATAACTTACATTATCATACTTTCTCGTCCACTCTTAAATTTCTTGGCCCAATCAAACTCTTGGGTCTTAGCCAGGGTATCGTCCTCATACTGAACCTTCAACCGAATTAATATTTTGGGTAGTTTAACACCTTCCTTGGTTAAAAATTTGTTTTAACCCATTGTACAGCGGGCGGTGGAAACTGTTACTTACTCATGGCTGTACTGACAAAAGAACTGAGTGAACCAGCTAACCGAGCTCCCCACTTCTAATACATTGCACTTCAATGACCTACAATGATAGCCCGCTCGTGATTGGCTGAAGACGGTAATTGTAAAATTCCTGTTTATAATTGATTCACCCTCGTATCTTATCCACGTCCTCGTAACTTTAAAATCAGCAATGTTCAATGTCTCTCCATTTCAAGAAAACTCAAACCTGTTCCTTTCATATCAATAGTTTGCTCATTTTCAAATTAGAACATTACAATGAATTGGACAATTGCCTGAAAAGACATGACAATGAATTGACGCATGCATTTTAGCAAAATTTTTAAGAGTACCAAAAATATACTGCTTCACTTAATAACATGCGGAAATAACATGTGGCTCACAACTGTTCATTTTGTCACATTTTTCTAACGAAAAAGTACATATTTTTTTTGTGCTCAAATACATATGTTTTTTACATAAAATATTTTTGTGTAAAGCAATTTTTGATTGTATGAGTTTAACAAAATTGTTTTTGAATTGAACAAAGCAAATATCTATTTTTTATATAGTTTAAAAGTTATACTGTTTCCATTTATCTATATTTTGAAAATTTTATTTAATTAAATGTCCACGTTTTTCTAACTTCGCTTTCGAAAAGTATCGACTTACTCCAGGCCATAAGCCATAGTAAATAATAAGGTTTTGAGGATATTATTCGTCAATCTGATCCGAGTTTTTTCAGGCCATGCATGACAATTTTGTTTGTTTTCGTATCCATTTAAATGAAACCGCGTCGGATATATTTTTTAAAGAATTACCATTTTTATAATAACGTATCAATCTGAGAGAAACATAAGGAAACAAAATTAAAGTACTACTGTTAGATATGTACTAAAGTGGGATAAAATCGTAAACAAAAATTTGCTTTGTCAAGTTAATTGGATTTTATTCACCACACAATTGATTTTTATTTGCCTATTACTTAAAACAATGTAAAAAAAATATTAAAAATGCGCCTTGTCGATAAAGATAACAAATATATTCCACAAAATGGTCTTTTTCCTCGTCAGTTGCTTATGGTATATTGCTCTCTACAAACTATAAACCAGGCATTATCAGGAATACCCGGTACTAGATTCGATCTCATTCATTGATTCGGAAAAATATTCAAAAACAAGGACATTTCTTCCGTGCGTCACGCAAAAATTTGCTTATTCCTTCAGTCGCCATCAAACGAGACCGGCTTCTGGCCTTAAGCCATTATCAGTTGAGCTCGAGCTGAACGTTCGAAAGCAACTGACGAAAAAACCAAAGCTTCGACCATGTCCATCAGTTATATAAGATATAATGGCTTAAAGCCAGGATCCGGTCTCGGGGGACGCTTGCTTAGGTTTGATGGCAACTGAAGAAATAGACATATTTTTTTGCGTGGAGCACGGAAGAAATTTCCTTGTTTTTGAATATTTTTGATATTAAATTTTTATGATTCGACAAATTCTGAATGTTTTATAATATCCATTATTTCAAGATTATCAAACTTGTTTTATTTGCATACTACAGAAAACTTTTGTGGGAAGTAGCCGACATAGAGTATATATTTATTGAAATTAGTTAAACAACTTGATTAGGGCGAGTCCGAAAGACCTGTCCAAGTGGGAGAGTTGAGCCATTTTTTAAAATTCAATTTAAATTTCGCGGTAATAAAATGTCGGTACAGTTATTGGTCGCGCGCGAGAGGAGTATGCTGCCATTTTGCACGATGGCTGGTGTGGTTAATGACACGATGGCCGGAAACGTGTTTTTGTCGCTGCGAAGTGATTTTGTATAATTTTAGTATTTTTGAGATTACGACCATGTTTGAGGTATGTATTGTGTGTTACTACTATTGCCTTGCCTGGTGATGTAGTTGACGTTGATGCTAAGTGGTTTTTCTTTACGATTGAATATATTTTCTGTGACAAAAGTTAAATGACAAAGTACTGGGTGCGGGAGACTTGCACCATACAGTGTGCAGGAGACATGTTTAGTAGTTCATGTCTCCCTCGGTAGTATAAACGGTAGTATAATTTGTTTTTTATGTTTTAACCTTTTTTTATTTGCAGAAAACAATGTCATTACAATATAAGCCCCCAAAAAATACACGCAAAAGAAAACAATATACCAAAAGAGAATTAGAAAATGCCATAGATAAAGTGAAGAAGGGCGCTTCTATTACTAAAAAAAAAAAAATATCCATCAAATATGAAATGGACAGAAGTACGCTAAGACGTTATAAGTTATTTATACAAAATTACATAAATTTGAAGAAAAAGACAGTCAATTAAAAGAATCGCAAATATTTACAATGTCTGAGGAAAAGCTACTTGTTAAATATTTACTGTCTTGTAGTAAAATGCATTACGATTTGACCAGAAAACAAGCAGTGAAATTGGCATTTGAATTTCCAAAAGTGAATTTATAGAAGTTCCGTGTAAGCTGGACGACGAACAACTCCGCCGGAAAAGATTGGTTTCGAGCTTTCCTTTCCAGAAATCCAGACGTAGGTCTAAGAACACCCGAAGCCACCAGCTTATCTGGTGCCACCAGTTTTAATTAAAAAAATGTCGGCTATTTTTTCACAAATTTAAAGATGGTGCACGAGAAATATAATTTTGAGGTTTAGAATATATTTAATTGTGACGAAACCAGGTACACGAATGTACAAGAATCTGCAAAAGTGATAGCCAGTAAAAAGTTGAAACAGGTATGACAAGTCTCATCTGCAGATAGAGAAACAACTATAACACTTTGTTTCGCCCTCAATGCGATTGGAAACGTGATACCTTCCTTCTCTATATTTTCAAGGGTTAGGTATCAAGATCATTTCGTGTCTGAAGGGCCGAAAGGGTCATCCGGAGATGCTTATTTAAGTGTTTTTTTGGCAAAATATTATCAATTAAAAATATTAACAATGACACCTAAAAAGGAAAATGGCAGCAGTGAATGTCTCACAGAAACTTCAATAAAAAGAAAGTCCAACCCTAATAGTGACACATGTGATGACGATAAAAGATCAAAAAGGAAGTTAAAGGAAACTCAATCAAATGTTATGAAGAATGATGAAATAAGAAAACATAAGATGAATAATATTAACAAAAAAGTTTTTGAGAAAATTAACACCGAATCAGAAAATGAAAACTAAACTAATAAAAAAATTAAGAAGACTAAAGGAAAGAAAAAAATGAAGGCCAAACAAGATCCAAAACAAAAAGACGAGAAAAACATGTACCTACGTTCAAAAGAGAACTGGAAAATAAAAAAAAGGTAAAAATAAGAACCATGACAGTGAAACGGAGTGTGAAGACGAAGATATTTCGTACGCTGATAGTTCCACTGATAATGATTTCGAAGAAAATTCTGGCATGAACGATCGTTGGTACTGCTTCTTTGCCAGTCAGAAGAAATTTTGACTCTGCGTTAATGTCGTAGATATGTCCATTAGATATGTGGAGGGCTTACAAAAGGTATCAATGATTTCATTTGTTACGAATGTGAATAGAATTCGTTTTTTAGGCTACCTTGTTGACTTAAAGTAATTTATTATTGAGACTGATTGATGCCAATGAGACTAATGTTGCCAATTTATTAAAATAAGTTATTAGTTTAAATAAAAATGTTAAGAAGGACTAATAAATCTGATTATTGAAATGTTATATTTTGTTAACTTGATACAAATGTTTGAAAATTTTGTTAATATTAGAATGTTTAGAAATATTGTTAACGCTTTGCTTTTTTCTTTACATTAAATACTAGTAGTAACTTCATCTTGTGATTTTTAAATTAATAAATTCGTGATTTAAGCTAAAAATGTTTTTTCCTTTCCCCAAAATATGATGGCCAATTCTTCCCAGCCCACGGTTCAAGTGTCCCTGATGGTGGAGAGATTTGACTCATACTCCATTTTTTATTAAAATTTCTGTATCTTTTTACAGTATAATGATATTGAAAAAATAATGATGTAAAATTATGTCTGCGTAACTAAGCTATCGCTTAAAGTCATAATCAAAACTCTAAGCCCTATTTATAAGATATTATGATGTTTTAAATAAAAAACGGTTCAAGTCTCCCTGACTCCCTTTACATTTTTTCTTCTTTAAAAATGATATTTCTTAACAACCAATTTTAATAATACAGTGACAAATTTTACTTCTTTCAATAGTCATGCCCATCGCCTAGTCAATAAAGGGGTGCCTATCGCCTGGTGTGGGCACAAAATAACCTTTTGTGTGCCTACAAAATAACACATAATTTTTTCTTGTTAAAAAAAGGGCAGAACATTTTGCTTTCTATCACAATAAAACAAAACACTTATATAAAATATATGTTCTACGTTTAATATGGAGGCAAACAATCCAGAACTCTTTTGGAGCTTCAAGTTTTTAATAAGATTTAATCCTCATCGATTGAAACGTTGCGGACTTGCTGAAGTTCCTTAAAAATTACTGTGCTTTGTCTCTAGATTTTTTACATTGTAATTCATCCCTGCTGCTTCTTTTTCATCATCTGAAGGTAATTCTTTGGAATGTAATATAGATCTCCCCGTTGAACTCAAATCAGTATATGTCTATACTAATTATTGTGGTTGATGCCTATTATATTGACGAGATAAAAATATTCTGTTCGCCTAACTGAACGCCAATATAATATGCCCCTCCCACATAATCAGAAACGGGTTTTCCATCTGGATTCAAAGTGTATTTCTCATATATAAAATAAAAAATATTTTATTGACTGTAGTAGACATGAGTTTAATTTAATATCTTTATTATTTATTAAAAGTAGATTAAAAATCAAAATACAACGCAAGGAGTTTATGATAGAAGCAACGAGTAGTAGACGTAAAGAGTCTATGAGTAAACTCGAAAGGATTACCAGTAAACACCCTATCACTTTTACCCTGATGATTTAATTATATTAGATTTCTCCTGCCCTGCTGATGCTAATATGATTAGCGAAACGCGCGTCAAGAAGTTTTATAAAAGTAATTGGGGGTTTAGTGGTAATTTCTCCGAGTTTAGTGTTTCAGACCGAAGGTTCAAATAGAAGGATTGATTTAGTCTATGGGTGTTCACTAGGTTATTGTTTATTTTTTTAATGCAATGTTTAATCCATTGATAAAACAATTTTAGTGAATCTGGTGTTACCAACCAACTAAAAACAAATTTAAATACAATATCTAAAAAATCCGCTTTAATTGTCAGTCTGCAGTACAAAAGCCCTTCGTTAAAGAACTTAATTTCAATTGTTGTGTTTCTTGAAAACTCATTCTTAACATGTAAACAGTAAATTGTCCAGTGTTTCGCCAAGAGGCACTCTAAATCGTTGTTTTATGGCCACTTAGAATAAAAGCTCGACTTTGTCGAGTTTCCTGGGATTTCGAAGTACTTCATGAAATTTGTTTACTTTTTTTTAGGTTCACTGAACTTAGTTTGTAAGGTAATTTAATTACACTATTTTGAAAATGATCGATGGTTAATTAAAAGAAATAAATTTGGGTAGTTGTTGAAGTCTATGCCACGAATTGGGCTTTCTTGCAATTGAATTTTATATTTTTTTTTAATAATGACAGATAATGTTATATTTTTAATGTATTAAAATCAACTATTTGAAAAAATAATATATAAATAAAAATATAAAATAGTATCAAATAAGTACGAATTTATTTATTATAAGTTGTTATATATGAGTATTGTTGTTACATTTAATGGTTATATACTACTAATGAGAAAATACGCTTTTTCAATATGCAATGATTAAAAAGTTTAGTAGCCACGATAGTTTCTATAGAAAACAATCTACAGACTCTAGGATTTAAAAAAAAATACATTTCTATTTAATGCAGTATAAGCTTCTGAAATCACGAAAAATTAATAATTTGAAATTGACCATTTGATAAATTTGAGGTAATAATAATAATAAGTTTATTAAATCCAACATTACGGAAAATTTATAGATAAGGTCAAGTAAATAATGCATATCATTGTAATACATATATTCAAAAAATAAATAAATAAAACAATTTTTCATAACCTAGAACATTATCAACATTTAGTAAAATAATCCTTCAAGCTATAAAACACAGCACTCGCGAGAAATTCACCACTAACCTTCTAAAGGTTTTATTATCTACAATACTCTTGAGCTTGGATGGTAAGTTAATAAATAATTTAGTCCCCGCATAGTATACACTATTTTCAAATTCTCTGAGTGAGTGCACTGGATAAGTGAAGTTATTACGACCACGAATTTTGTATTCATGAAAGGAACTATGCTGTGCAAAATTCTGAAAATTTAATCTGACAAAGTTGACAATCTCGTATATGTATAATAATGGTAATGTTAAGATATTGTATTTAGGAAAAATATGTCGACAGGTAGCTGATTTTTGAGCTCTAGCGATTGTTCTTATCAGGCGCTTTTGGAATATGAAAACTCGCTATAAATGATTAGAATTTCCGCAGAAATTTAGTTACTTTATACTTTACACCGCCATATAATTATATATTAGTATACCAAGTACATAATCATACAGTAAACCTCACCTATACAATTTTTTTGGTAGTATGTCACTGTCAGTGAAAAATATAATTTTAAATGTAAGTATCATTGATATATACAAAAAAATATATTTACTTACTATCTTTACAGTATTATATAGAAATTAATATAAATATTTTTTTTTAGATTCGTTTTGAAAACGGGAGAAGACCTCCCGAAACGTTAACGTTCAATTATTTGTATTTATTAAAAAAAATGTATTTTTAAAATTTTGCTTGTTAGGCAAATTTAGTACAGAAAAAGAATCACTGCGAATTTTTTCTCCATTTTGTTTTTGTTTTTTACCCAGTGATTGATAGCTGATTTATGTAAGAACAGATATTTTTAATATTTTTTGAGTTTTAGATCGTAGCGAAAAATTCAAAAAAGAAACAAATAAAAAACTATGTCGTAAATACCCACATGTATCAGCCTATATAAAGCATATGATACAGTTGCCAATTTTTTACAACGTTCGTTCGTTCACATGGGAGTCCCATAATAGTTTGCCGTTCAGATGAATACCCCAAAACTTGACACCTGATACATCTACCCTATTAACCTTCCGTTATTTTGAAGAATTGAATTATTAAGATTTGTCCTTCGTATAAGCTTGAGCAGAGAAGTTAACACAATATGTTTTCTCGATATCTAGAAATTGCTTGTTCGACTTATACCAATTTTGTGTAGCATGGCCTTAGTAGACTACGTCAGTCCTTGTACATCATCAGTCGACATTAGGTAGCTATATTCATCAGCAAACATAATTATGTTTTTACTATGGTAGACAGTCGGCAAATCATTAATAAAAAAGTAAAAGTACAAGAGGGCCCAGAACAGATCCTCGATGTACTTCGCAAACAATCCTCGATCTATTAGATTGTATATTATTTATTTCAACGATCGGCAATGTATGACCGTATCCGTCGACGAATTTTGTCTCGTATGCCATAGTTATGTAGTTTATAAAGTGTTATAGTATAATTGACTAAGTCAAATGTTTTATTAAAATACATAAAAATGCCAATATTCTTGAAATGATCGTTTATATATATATATATATATATATATATATATATATATATATATATATATATATATATATATATATATATATATTGGTTGGAATACGCAAAGCATTCTGACTGATTCTGATTCTGAGCATTCTGACTGGATTCTCTTTCTCTCCTCCGTCCACCTTGTCCCCAATCTCCTCGAAACTTCGCTCTCTGATGCAACGTTCCACATATGTATTTTGTTTCTGAATGTTCTTCTATCCTCAATCTCTCTCGGGCCCATTTGTGCCTTCCCCAGATCAGCTCTGACTTGTGCGATCCATGGTACTGTTAATTTGACTCCTTGTATGTATGTAAGAATTCTATGTATGTATGTAATAATTTTGTTGGTTGGTGAGTCTTGTCGGGAGGGACTTGAATAAGTGTTCGCTATTTCCCGATAGATGGTGTTATCTTAACGTTTTTGCATCGGGCAATACTACAGCCAACTTAATCGTGAAGCTTCACCATTACGCTTGAAATGACACAGTATGTTATTGCGCCGAAGTGTATACAACATATCTTTTCAGATCGTTAAACATATTGAATTTCGAGCCAAAAAAAGAGTATTGGCAGATAATTTTACTGCATTTTTTCAAAAAAAATCTGCAGCTGAAGCACATGGAATTCTTGTGGAGACTTATGGCGACCATGCTCTGTCGGAAACAATATCCAAAGATTGTTTTAGACGTTTTAAAAATAATGATTTTAATGTTCAAGATAAAGAACGCTCTGACGCCCCGAAAAAGTTAAAAGACGAAATATTGGAAGCAACACGATGAAGACCCATGTCAGACGCAAAGTAAACTTGCAGAATCATTAGGAGTTGATCATATAATAGTTGCCAATGTTTAAAATCATTATGAATGTTTCAAAAGCAAGGAAATTAAGTGCAGTACGAATTGAAGCCGAAAGACGTCGGCCGCCATTTTTTTCACGTGTGAACAGCTGCTTCAACGGCAAAAATGGAAAGGTTTTTTGGAAAGGGTACAATACGATAATCCGAAGCGTAGAAAATCGTGGGGTGAGCTCAACCATGCATCAACTTCGATGGCAACGGCGTATATCCATGATTCCAAACTTATGCTCTGTATTTGATGGAATCATCTTAATGTAGTGTATTATGCGTTCCTCGAACCCAATTAAACTATCACGGGAGATCACTATCGACTACAATTGATGCGTTTGAGCCGAGTATTGAAGGAAAAACGGGCGCAATACGAGGAGAGACACATCAAAGTAATTTTGCAGCATGACAAAGCTCGGCCACTTGTTGCAAAATCGATCAAGACCTACTTGAAAACTCTCAAATGGGAAGTTCTACCTCACCCACCGTATACACCGAACATTGCTTCTTCCGATTATCACTTATTCCGATCAGTGACTCATGGTCTGAATGAGCAGCACACACACACATGGGTCGATTCGTGGATAACCTCAAAAGATGAGCCCTTCTTTCGACTTGGTATTCGTATGCTGCCAGAAAGATGGCATAAAGTAATGGCTAATGATGGCCAATACTTCCAGTGACCCTTTCTAATTTTCTAAATTTTTACTCATTTTACTAGTTTTCTTTTACTTTTTACTATTTTTTTAAATAAAGCATTCATTTTCGCGAAAAATAGGCAGAACTTATTCAAGTCCCTTTTCAATAATGATTCCTTCATCATTTCTGATATTGCGTATACTTTTTTTTCACAATTGTTTCAAACTCAAAATACAATCCTGCATTAAACATCTGTTTTGCTGCCCTTATTACATTTCTATATATCTTTTAATATTTTTTATAATAGTTTTAATCATAATCAGTATTTGTATTAATCTTTTTGTTTTTAAAATAATTCTTTCAGCTTCGCAGTAGAAGTTCGCACCTAATCAACACTTCCACAACACGGGTCTCCATACTCAGATATGATTAAAATTTTTTAAAATGAACTTCACTAACATATCTTTTATATCTAACATCTATCTAGATCTATCTAGATTTACAACTAAAAACCAATAATGTTTCTAAATTTCTTAACAATTTTGTTTCATAAGACATTTTACTAAATAGATGTACTCTGAAACCGTCTTTTTATTAAAACCATTTAACTCAAATAACTCTCTTGAGAATTTCTTTCTATCTCATACTTTGAAATACCTGGGAGAATTACGTGATTTTAGGAGTTTCACCAACAATATTTTTTCAATGTGTATCTCTTTAACATGTTTTATTTATAATGGAGAACGACAATAAGCAATCCTTTGTCACCGCTCTCTGCCAAATTATTCCTTAGCAAATTATTAGGTTAAGATATTCTGATTATAGTTTTGCAATTTTCAATATCAAAATTGAAAATTTAGAACAATTTGTTAAATTTTTAAATTTTAAATCCTAAATCATAACATTTATGTATGAACTCGGAAACAAGGATAAACTACAATTTTTGGATGCTTTAATGAGTAGGAATAATAATAAATAGATTAGATTAGATTTTCTCATTTTTAGGAAAAACAACTTCGAGAAATATTCTTAACGATTCAAATCATATCTTCAACAAAAAGAGAGCTAGTTTAAACTTTATGGTAGATAAATTAAGAAATTTTCCTCTAAACAAAGGCAGTTATAACAAAAAATTAAAGTTGATTGGGCAGGTGGCCGAAGTGAATGGTTTTAATGAAAGCATTGTAGATCGATTAATTAGAAAGATAAGTTTAAGAAAATATTGAAATAATCTTCGGCTTTTTAAAAGGGATAGACCAGATTTGGGAGGTAGCCGAAGTGAATCGTAGATAAATAAAATTATAAAATATAACTTTGAGCCCTAATTAGACAAAATGTTGAAAAAGTAGACATTAAGTTAATTCACAAACCATGAATTAAGAAAACTCCTAGAAAATACAAAGGATAAAGTAGACCAACATGAAAAATCGGAGATTTATGAAATTAGTTATCAAGACGGCGATTTAAGACATGCAAAGCAATTTAAAATATCCGTATTAACAAGGTTTCTTGTACTGGCCGAACATATACTGGATTATTATTCTAATATAAATATTAGTAACTTAACTTCTTGTGTAAAATAATAATAGGGCCTTCAATGAATATGAAATCATAGAAAATAGAAAAAAAGACTTATTGCATTAGTGTCAACTCTTTCAATTCTTAATGTAACCCTTGATTAACTTAACAGTTCATTATTTTGCACGCTTTCGATTGTTTATATTAAGTAGGGGAGAGTTGGATAATACCGCGCCTTTAACGGATTGTAGGTATAATATTCTATTGGTATGAAACAGAGCTTACAACTCAAACTTGATTATTAATTATAAAGTTTACCTGGCAACCAATTTCTAAAGCAATCTTTAATTCTTACAACAACCATGTGAAAATGTAGGAAGTAAAAAAAATCTTGGAAAGCGTAGCATTATCATACTGGTCTGAGAAAAGCGTGCCTCGATTTAATAATACTGTGCGTTATAAATAATAGCCGATATAAGAGTCAATCAATATTTATCTCTGAATAAAAATATTATTATTATTATTAATTTTAACAGCAGTCGCAAATAAAATTTTCAACAATGTTTTTACCAATGTATTCTTTATGGGTCCAACTGGAACAGCTGCAACAACGAAACCATACTTCCTACAACACAACACTAAACTTGAAGAGATTTACCACTAAACACCAAATCGCTTCTCAATCACTTCTCAATCACTTCTCAATCACGTCTCAATCTCTGTCAACGTACGTCGAGAAGTTCAAAAAAAGTGATTTGGTGTGTAGTGGTAAAAGTTTAGAGTATCAGTATTATTATTTTCTTTGTCTATGTCCTTGTTATCTTAATTATCGTCATTGCATAATTGTGCTAGAAGAACTTCATCATTGCTGCTGGAAATGAACACTCTTCTCTTGATAGTTTTTCAATTTGCTGAGGCTTTTCCTTTTTATAACGTTGTCTTTATTCTCTTTTAAACTTCTATTCCTCTCCTTTACTTCTAACTCTGCCTTTAAGGGAGGGGTAGTCAATATTTGTCAGTGTTGTTTCTTGGAACGTCTTTTAATTTTCTGGATTATTTGAGACACTGGACTTGCAATGCCACTGGAAGATTTGCAAAATATTACGTGAAAAATTAGCAATAGCTTCGGTTTCATTCGTTACATGTGTGGTAGTAAATGCTGCGCTTGATATATCATTATTCATTGAAGTTTGAATTCGAGATGTTAAGTGTTCAATAATAGGAACTAATTAAATTCATTTATGTTCAATTCTTTTACAGCTACGTCCATCAAAGCTACTTCCAAATATGCTTTATTGAAAATTGAAGCCAAAACATCATGAGTGATTTTTTCATGTGGATAGTTTTTCATATATAAATCATACTCTATGTGATAAGCTACCTTCAGTGGACCATAAACAATAATGTACATTGTCAAGAATTACGAGAGTGACGAAGCCATTTTTCAAAAAGATCGTCGTTAATTCACCCTGATTTTGCGCATTTATATTCAGCGCCAATAGGTTCTCCAATTGGTTCTCCAATCTTAAGACTTGACTTGGATATATAAACATAGGTGGGGCAAATGAACAGCCTGATGAATTCATTGCATAGACAACTGTTACGTTTTGCCCACGCTCTTCGCTCATAATTTTACCAACTTATTTAAGCCCTTTAGACGCATACATTTTCTAGGTCTTTGCACAGTTGAAACTCCTGTTTCATCAACATTAAATATTTTTTTGCACGGATAAGCATTTTTCTCCATCATTTCCTCTAAATTGCAATCTAAATTGCAAAAAAAAAAACAAATTAATTTCAGTTTTATTAAAACTCAACACTCTGTTTATGGTCATTGGTTCCGGAGCTCGCAAATGTTTTATGCAACAACGAATTTATAAGCCAGTTTATGTAGCTGTTGTGTAATTGCAAAAAATATATTAGCCAAAATAACAACATGGTCAGCTAACTCCTTTTCATCATCTTAAGTTGACATCTTTTGTCGCCGTTCTTACGGCTGGTTTTTTACGCCCGACGCATCACGGCTTATCACGGACGCTAAATAACGGCACCGTTTTCTTAGAAAACCATAGCTTTAGTCATGATGCGGCGGACCTAATATAACGGCCGTCAAAATGGTGTCAAGAGATGTCAACTTTAAAAAAACGGATAACGGAGAGTGGGCATATTAAGGTGGTGAATGAACGATCTAGTCATAGCACTATCGTCGGAAGATGAAAACTGTCGTTTGGAGAAAAGTGAGATATTTAGAAATCGTAGTGCAGAGGATGCCTTCCAAATTTTTGTACATCACCATGTACAGATTTGAATTCTAGAACAGAGAGAATTTTGGCATTAAGGTCGCATCGATATCGGGATCATTGACCGACCGAAAAACTTTAGATTTAATGTAGTACTAATGGTGGAGGAACTAGAATTATAAAAGGTAGAGACATCATAGATTACCGTATCACAGATGAGTTATATCACAGGTGTAGTTAGCACAGATATTTCCAAAGGTTTGCAAATGCTAAAATCGCAGGTATTGAAGCAATTATTGTTTTGAATGACTAAATCTTGGTTAAGTAGTTTATTTCGTTCAGATAGGCGAATGTGTTAAGCATATTGACGGAGCAAAGATTTTGAGTAAGGTCCTGATTCAAGTCAAAGAAAGATCTGGTGGGAATAATGCGGTGCAATTGGTGAGAATTTGTTTAACAGATAGAAACACGTTGCAAAATTCGCAGAGAGGAGAACCCTCTCATTTTAAAAGAAATTCGTGAGAAAATTTGCAATGTCTAATCATGAGCCGCAACCATTTGACTGTAGTTTTTCTATCTATTAAACATTCTGGAGGAAGGTTGAGAAAATAACGGTTTAAGGACTCTTAGTTTATTAGGATTAGCGGGATCGTCCCAATAGAATTGCATTAATAATAAATATATTTTTATATATAATTTTACGCGAAAGAGATGATTTTTTCCTATGAAAACTGCGCATGTAAGGGAGACCGTGCTGAACTGCATGTTTTGCAAAACGATCTGCTTCCTCATTACTCTTGATGTCCTTATGACCAGGACACTAGATGAAAAGAAGAGAAGAATCCTCTCTCCTCTCTAATTTTGGGTGCAATAACTGAATGGCTAATAAAGCAATTTTGAATCATGGAAAGGCCATTCCTGGGGTCAGAGAATATGATCCAGGAATTTGGGTGATTTGACTTGATATAAGTGAGGAATCTTCCGTTAGCCACTAATTCAACAGTAAAGACGCTTGTGGAGGCCCGCAGTTTAAATCCTGAGGAGGTTCTATCGTGTACGACGTTGCAGCTGACTCCTTGGTCATCTGTGTACATTGATTGTCATGGAGAGTGAGATTGGAGTAAGATGTTTATGTTGGATTTATATATGGAGGTACAGGTAGATTCCTTATCATATCTTAATAGGGAGAAGTCTACTTGTATGGGATGTAGTAACCAAGGAGGAGAAAAAGTTGTGCGAAATGGAAGAGGAGCGCGATGTTGGATGTTAGACACGTTTGTTAATTGACTTTAAGAGGTGTCTTGGATCAAGGACCAGATTATGAGTAGACTGGAATGGAAGATGTGGTGGGGGTTGAAAAAATGACGGGTGGCCGAGAATGAATGGTCTGTGCCAGGAATCTGAGCCGTACTTTAAGAGAAGATAGTTTCTTTTGGTAGTTAATGGCTCTAAACTCATTATGCTGTGTATACTGTTAATTGGACTAGTGGGCAATGCACCAGTTATGAGTCTTAGGCATAAGGTTTGGATGATGTCTAGGGAGCTCAGGTAGGACTTAGGGGCAGTAGCAAAGGCTGTGCTGCCATAGTCTAATTTGGCTGTGATTATGATTTTGTATAGTTCGGGGAGACAGTGGTGGTCCGAACACCAAATATTGTTTGATAGCATCTTGAATATTCCCTTGTCCTGGGTACATTTGGCCTTCAGAGAATGAATATGGTCCTTTCATGAAAGTCTGTAATCGAATGTGAAACCCAGGAATTATTACAGAACAGATTTCGTTTTAAGTAGCCTTGTCTATAGTCTTGTACTTCACATTATATAAAGCTTCATTATTTCTTATTCATTATTTTGTCACCTTTACTGGTCCAAATCACGTTTGAACACATCTTATAATTTAAAATGGTCACCGCTACATAGGAAAAAACGTTCCATGACTGGCATCGCTAGTTTGCATATAACTGCGTTTCAGTGACGTCATCCACCGCTACATTATGACTGCACGATAACGGCACCGCTTTCTTAGGAAACCGTAGCTTAACTTTTCATGAATTTTAAGTCGATATGACCTCCAGTTTAATTTTAATACTTCTCGAAAGTAAAAAGTTCGATACATAAGAAAAGCGAATTTCGTGTATGTGTTGATTAAATACTACTTTTTTCGTGAAAAAAACCATTACGCAAACCGAAGAAAAGCAAAAATGTATTGTGGGGTTCCACATTTCATGATTCATATGGGGTGTACTGCGTTTCGATGTAGTCAAACCATCATGCGTGACGCTCCGTACTCACGACCTTTGAGGAAATAATGAACAATATCCATTATGTCGTGTTGCCTGATTCTAGAGTGAAGGTTGGAGGGGCTGTTGAAATACTAAACATGTCGGGTGAAAGTGAACGGAACATGGTATGTAAACATTTCAGTATGAGAAAGCTATCAGCACAATGGGTGCGGCGTTTGCTCATTGCAGACCAAAAACAAAATCACTTAATAATGATATTTAGACATGTATAAACCGAATTGGAAAACATGTCTCCACTGATTCGTGACTGTTAATAATACTTGAATTCAAGAGAACGCAAAAGAAGCCTACGTTGTAAAATAAATACATTTTTGACCAAAAAAACATTGTTTAAATTTAAAAGTATCTGGCATTTCACTTTACTCTCGTATATGCTCAGCATAGTGTCATTCATATCATAAAAATTCTAATCTTGTACATGAACATTTTAATCTCAAAATTGATGCTCACAAACCAAATGATATTCCAAAATGTTATTATCCCTAATTGACAGCCTGACTGAGAATTAATGTTTACCTAGCTTAGGTTATATAGAAAGGGTAATTTTTTAGTGTGTCCGAACTTCCGATAGGTGTCGATGTTAAATGAACTGTGTTTGCGCCCCTATAGTGTCAAATGTTCAGTATAGTCTGGCAAATCATCTTACTTATTAACTTACTTACTAAATCATATGCCTTTATACCGTTAGGTGTCAGGCATGTGGATTTAAGGTTGTCTTCTGTACATATTTCTTCCTATCTTGTGTCAGTTCCTTAATTTCATCCCATATTATGCCCTTTTTTCCAGTCTCCTCTCCCATCCCATCGTTACATGTTCTTCTTGGTCTTCCTTTGCAGTTCTTCCCTTGCACTCGCGCTTCGTACACTCTTTGTGAATATGTTTTCCTGCATGCGACACACATGTCCGAACCACCTTAGCTGTCCTTCTGATATTTTATCATTTATGGGGTCAATCTGTAGGTTTTCTCTACAATCTTGTTGTTGAAAGCGTTTAACTTGAGTAACTTCCTTAGATATTTTGTGGTATGTGGGATGAGTATACTCGGAAATAACTATGATATGTCAAAGGATACCTCTCATATTCTTGAGTCCTCACATTCTTGTAGATATGTGTTTTTGACTTTTTATGTGGATTTTGTTGAGCTTATCCCAAATCTGAAGGTAGTTGATTTGGTAGATTTTTAAATTCCTTTTCTAACCATTTTGCCTTGTTGTTGTATATTGGAAAATCAATAGTTAATTCAATTGGTCTCATTTATTATTTTAGTTTATGAATTTTTGGTAATCTTGGCACTTTCAGATTTGAAACATGTAGTTTGCCTTTCAAAGAAATAAAGCTGTTACAAGATTTCAATAACTTTCCACTTCATAGCTATTTTGGACAAATGATTCCTCTTGCTCTCTTTAATTCATTTTTTAACAAGTTCAAAATAATCATATTTCTCCATTTAGATTTCTTCAAACTTATTTTTTTTATCTGCTTTTAAATAAAAAGAATCCTTCTCTCCCAGATGTTTGACAGTCTTGGAAATGTTTGGCATATTTTGACTATTATTTGAAATATTTTTAGCAATTTTGCCTTTACATGACTCTCTGATGAAAGCTTTGAAAAGCTCCGGTAAATGTTAAATATTAGTTTCAATATCGGCTACTATGTCTTCCAAACAATTTCGGGATGCCGGTACTGCAAAATCGAGACCTTTATTTAAGAAATCTAGTTCCCCTTTTGTGTGAAACACTAAACTCGAAGAGCTTTACCACTAAACTCCAAACCACTTTTTTAAACTTCTCAACCCACGTTTCGCTAACCATGTTAGGATTTCACACTGAAAGTTCCAGTAGAAAAGTTGGTCATTTTATATTAATTGATTTGTAGAATAAAGAGTAGGTATTTTCCATGAAAAAAAAAGAAACATCGATAGCTGAGGGGAAATAGAGTGCGGTACCACACCGCCAGATCGGTTTTACTATTTTTGTAAACTATATGTAAAAAATGAGCACGTCCTTAAAATAACTGAATTGTTAATATGGCTTTGGAAACTTAAAATATATCAATTAAAAGCTTATAGCTGGACGTTCAGCTACCGAAATCATTCGATTGTTCGAGTATCCGAGGTCGACCATTTACGGCAATATTGCGAAATATATGTGGCTTCGAAAGTCCAAGAATATTTCTGCTAACCTGACAAGGAAAAGTGATTCAAAAGATGGTAGAACAAGGACCTCGACACTTCTAGGAAGAGCTTATGAGTACATTTTAGTAGAGCCGGAACAATCTTTGTGAAAATTGCAACAAAAGTTAATAAGTAAAATTGTATTAAGGTACAAGTGCTTTACTGAGACTACCATGCTAAAGAAGATTTATCTAAACAATTTATCTTTCTGTTCGATGAAAAATGAAACCGTAGGTCGTGTCAAGTTCTTCTGTGGGGAAATTTTTTTACCTTTGGGGCAAAATTTATCAACCATAGTGACGGCTCGCTTGCCAACGATCCTGAAGATCATCTGCAAGATTTTTCCAATTTTCTCAATTTTCAGATTATTTTGAAGAAGATTTTCGCAAGTGTTCCCGCTCTATGTCATTTCGCTATATCATTTTTAAACAAGAGTCAGTAACAAAAGCCGCGGTGTACAAATTTTGAGCAATGTAATGAAACCTTGGGTAGAAAACTGTATAATGGACATGGATAAAAATTGATAAAGCATCTTTCAGTTTGCCAGTGTACCCGCAGGCACAAGCCATTTGGTCCAAAATTGACTGTGGGATAAAAGCTCTCTGAACTAAACTGGAAGAACTTTACAACTAAACACCAGATAATCTTATGTAACTTCTCGACGCGCGTTTCGCTTACCGTGTTGATTGAATCTGATAAAAATTACTTAATATTAAATTTAAATACTGATTATGGCTAAAATCGGAGATTTATCTTCATTTAACTTCGCGACGTACGAGATGCTAACTACACGCTAGCATTATTAGGAGATGAATCATCTCCTGATGATGCTATCATGATCAGCGAAACATGCATCGAGAAGTTATATAAATTGATTTGCTGCTTAGAGGTAAATCTGTTCAAGTTTAGTTTAAATAAAATTTTGTTAATTTGTTACTCAAGAAATACTCAGCTGTTAGTAAATGTCAGATACTGCTCCAATAATAAATATCTGGATCCTTATTAATGAATAGGAATAATAACGTCTTCTTAATGCAAAACTTTATACTTCCATAACGTACAGTTATTTAAGTGAATAAATTACTGTAGTTTTTGATCAAAATAGTATACTCAAGTGTTACACAGAAAAAAGTAACTAATAAAAATAACAAAACAACTTTTCAGTTTTTTCTTTAAATTACTCTTTACAAAAAATAGAATTAATAAAAATTATGTTCCTACTCCGAAAAATTTTGAATTAGATTGTATTTTCTGGTTCATAAATTAGCGTGAATAATTTCTATTGAATTCATCAGTGTTTATTGTGTGGAATCGAAATAACATTGTCTACTTTCGGTTCCTATTATATTCCTGATATAAGGGGATTTAACAAATAATTGTTTTGCAAACTTGAATAACATTTATTACGTAATTTAGGAAATACCACAACGTATATAATAACAAAACGTACATATTTCGTTGATGGAAACTGCTAACAATCATTATACCCTTGATGCTTTTGTGACTTACATTTTGCCATAGATAACAAGATATAATATTAATTAAAACAAAATGGATTAAAAATGTTTTATTCGAGGCTGTAGTATTGTCGTGGGAATTAGAACTGATTGAGTCGACATCCAAAATTTATATTACAATACAATAAGTCTTCACTATAGTCTTAATAGATGTGGTAAGATAGGATTATTATAGATGCTAAGCCTCTTATGTTGATTATTTCTATTTCTCGAGTTAGATGTAGTACACATCGTATTTGGTCAAAAATGTAATTATACATTCTGTCAAATAAATACCTAGAATTGCCCATTTAGAAACCCATTTAAATAGTATAAATAATTTGTTTGTCGCTCTAAGTTCATACCATTGAACTTTATTGTCATTTAGAGTTTTATATGGACTAGTTTATCTAGTCTATGGACTAGTCTATGGACTAGTTTGTTTATAGCTGTTGATTAGGATAATGACCTGAGATATGTGAGATTTTTTACACAAACAAAAATTGCCGAACAATTGCTTACGTAGTGTAAAACATCAAAAAGCACCTAGAAATGGTTGAAAACCTATTGAAGACCTCTTCGACTGAGAAAAAGATGGCAAAAATGAACGAAATTAAGGTTAAGAAAGACGGTTCAGGATCTGGACTTGTTTCATGAATACGGTCGTACTATTTTGGTTGATGTTTTAAGCATGAGACGTGCCACGGAACGACTTATTACGAGGGAGCCGAATTTGCTTTAAAAACAGTTTGTTGAAAATATGAATGGACGAGCCATTTGGGACCCTACTTTCATGAGCCGCATCAAGACGAATGATGGTGCGTGGATTAATTAATTTTACATCCAGAATAGTTGAGAAGCTTTAAAAATTTAAGTCAGGTTGACTGTTTCTTTTGATTATTGTGGGCCAATCAGTCAAAAAACAAGATTATCTGGCATTATGAGGAATTTAAAAGAGAATTTTCTTTGATGTTTTGTAGATGAACAATTGTTGGATTTTACAACTTCACAATGAGCTATCCCACATATCGATTTTTGTACCTGAATTTCTGATGACTACTAATTCAACAAACATCACCGACGAAGCACCGTATTCGCCAGATATCATCTATATGACTTTTTTTTCTCCTCAAACTCATATTTCACTTGGTGGAAAACATTATGATACCATTAAATCCGTCAAAAATTGTGTGCAGATAGAGCTGAATACCGCACTAGAAACTATCTTTAAGATAGGTCCAACTACTGTATTGTTTTGCTGGTAACACAGGTTTTTCGATTTTTGGCAGTTCCGTTGATACTCGTATTTACACACTATTTCAGTTCTTTTTGAATTTTCAATCAATCGATCTAAAATGCCTAGACACATGGATATGTCATTTTAACAGGTCAAGAATAATTGCTTTGTTACAACAGGGCTTTCATCAAGGTGATATCGCAGAACTTGTAGGTGTTTCCCAAAGTGTTGTGTCGAAAATTGATAAAAAAAATTAAGAGACAAATAACTTAAAGGATTCCCCCAAAAGTGGTCAAAAACAATGAACAACAGCTGCATAAGACCGGCAGATATCAATGATAGCTCGAAGAAATCGTATGGAATCTATAAGTGGTATATGAAGGGAGTTGTTAGGCTTGAAGGGTTAAATGTTTCACGACAAACGATAACACGCGGACTGAAAGCGGTAAATTTGCATCGCAGAAGACCTTTACGTGTTCCCAAACTAAATTTTAGGAATGGTGGATCATAGTCCTGACTGGAATAACGTGATGTTCTCCGAATGGCTTGGTTTCTGATTCTCAAAGAACATTAGTTTGGAGAGTACCGGATTGACAAGCTTGACTTGACCGGATTGACTAGAAACAGCTCAACCACGTATCCATTTGAAGGTGGAAACGTGATGTTTGGGGGTGGTATTATGAGGGGTACACAGACACCTCTACTGGTCCTGGAGAGAAGAGTCACTGGTGCTGTGTACATCGAGGAAGTTTTAAATCCTGTTTCTGTCTGTTCTTCTCAGTCTGTTTCGAGGCACCATGGGTGACGGATTTGATTTCATGGATGACAGCGCACCTCCTCATCGAACAGCAGCGGTACAAAATGTTCCTGAAGAGACCTATGGAGGAACTACTAAAGGAATATATTAAAAACAAAGAAAATAATTTCCATGGAGAAGCGATATCCAATCCAGAATTGCTTTGGTGTATCTATCGTCACTTCGCCTTGCTACATTTGCAGCCCACCACCATTTCAATCCATTAACTCTTTAAATAATGTCACACACCCTTGTTTGCTCTTTGATCCATGCGGACGTCTTTCTGTTCCGCTTTGTAAACCATACACATTTCCATTCCCCTCTGTGCTACCGTAAGTTTTTGACTGATTGTGATGTGAGTGTTCAGGTTTTACTACCGTACGTCATAACGGGCAAGACGCACTGAGCAAAGAGAGTGCACGGGAGTACACAAAATGGGGACACAACACATAAACAACCACAGCGAAATAGCAGGAATTAAACCCGCTACCGTGCTAGTCGCCGATACCATCGGGCTCACCGCCTTAAGATGGGCCCATTAATATGGGCTCACATAAACACATGGCCGTGTTTATACTTATTTTATTATTTAATGTAGTTTATATTTTTCTGTTTTGATACATATGCTTCATCTAATAACGCTTTTTATTGCAATTTTTTTTCGCTTTTTTTGATTAAGTTGTTCATTATTATAAATATAGCACAGTTTTTCTTCAACATAATAATATGCTGGGACATACTTTGACTACAACCAGTTACTCAATAAATATTAAATTACTAAATAATAAATTTCAATAGCCACGCCAGGTAGGTATCTTTTAGAAACTAAAACAATAATTTTACTTCAACAACACGTCCACACACAAATTACACACACAAATTACACACGCAATGTTCTTTGACGTTCGTGAGGAAACCGAGAATAGATGGTTCATGTGCTTCCTGTGCGGCGAAAATACTTATTTGTGACCTTATGAGTCAGAGCGTCTACACTATCACCCACGCATACCACATACAACACATACTGCCCGCACAACGCAAATATTTATTGGTATGGACCCAGCTTTAGGCATTGTAGGCAATCTGGCCGGGCTCGTTGATTATATAGAATTTTCCAATAATGTGAGAACTTTGCAACGTAATAGCGGCAACAACGGTGTGTTAATTTACCACGAAAAGATACACCATACACGAATTGGGATCTACAGTTGGAAGGCGACTCCCACTTTAAGGAAAAAAAAAACATTTCGACGAAGTGTACTTCTGGCTTACTCGGTTTGTGAACAAGCATAACTGCATAATTTGAGCCGATAAAAATTCTTACGTGACTAAGCAGTTACCTCGTATCTCAGAGAGTCACTGTTTGGTGCAGTTTTTGGGTTGAAGGAGTGATAGGATCTTATTATTTTGAAGACGATGATGAAAATCGTATCACTGTTAATGGCGAAGAATATCTTTGGCCTAAAGAAATAGAGATATCGAAAAGTGATATTGAACATTGTGTCATCAGAATGCATTCCTCTTAACGAAGCTGAAATATTCATTATTTATTTTTCAATGTAAAGTTAATTACAGGATCAATATATAGTTATCTGTGGGTCTCATTTCAAATTTCTGACACTCTTATTGAACAGCTCTTTAAAAGCCAAAAATGTGTGGCAAAATTATAAAATAAACTGTTATTAGGCAAATCCACATCTGAACTCGCTGGTCAGGAGAATAAAATTGGTACAACACATGTACACAGTATAAATTTCGAATCAAACAAAAAAAAAATAAATTGGGAAAATACACTGTATAGCATATTTTTTAACAAAAAAGTTGATGCATATTTTGCTTATTTACCATTATGTTTCTGAATACGAATGTAAAAAAAAAATATGGCAGTTTGCAAAAGTTTGTTGAAAAGTTTTGAAAGATTTAAAGAATTTTCTTTATCATTTGAGGTATTTTTCGTCTGCTATTAATTTAAACAGTATTCTCTGTTAAATGAGATAAAATGGAATTTTATAAATGTTATGAAAGAAGCAGCTTTACATTTTCATGAAATATCAAGATAATCGGATATTGGTGCATGATGATTGCTACATTGAGAACCAGAGTTATGAACGAGTTCGTGATTGTGGTTCTTTTGAAAATATAACGGGTGATTTTGTTAGTATGCCCGAACTTCGGATAGTAGTCGCTGTCAAACAAACTGTGAGTTTACGTGCCTCTAGTATCCAAATTGTTCTCATAATAATTATATATCATTATTGAACGTTTAACATTAAAGCAACGCTTGCAAATTGTCGAAATTTACTACCAAAATCAGTGTTCTGTGCGCTGTGCGTTTTTTATAGAGCACTCTAGAGCATATTATTGTGAATTTAAAGTTAATTTTATAGTGCAAATAATCGTCCAACCAAGCGATTTATTTGCCGAAATATAGACAAATTATAAAAGCATTTTACGCTGTTCGATATTTAAACAAAAATAAGACACAATTGTGCGTTCCGAAGAATATATTGCAGCTGTTGCTGGCAGTGTTGATGAAAACCTACATTTATCAATTCGTGGCCATCGCAGGAAATTGGGCTTTGTTATTCGACTACATGGAAAATTTTACGTATTGATCTAGGTCTGGTGCCTTACAAGATCCAGCTTGTCCAAGAACTCATGCCTCAAGACCATCGTTTGCGTCGTATGTTCGGTAAATGGGCTCCAAATCAATGCAATTCGATCCAGAATTTAACAGTAAAATTTTATTCAGTGACGAAATCCATTTTTGGCTAAATGGTTACGTTAATAAACAAAATTACCCGCATTTCGAGCGAAAATAATTCGCAAATGATCCAACAATTATTCGCGCAGCATCATTGGGTCGTATGTCTTTAAAAATCAGGCTGGAAAGGAGGTGCTTTCCAGTGACTAATAGCGATCGTTACAGAGCGATGATCAATGATTATTTAATTCCGAATTTGAATATTATTGATGTGGATGATATGTAGTTCCAACAGGATGGCACCATTTGTCATACAGCCGACACAACAATCGTTTTATTGAGGAAACAATTCAGTGAGACAAAATTATTTCAAGGATCGAATCTGCTAATTGGTAAACGAACTATCTGGTTCTCCACCAACTTCTTCTTCAGATTCTTCGTCAAATATAGTTTGAGCCGTAGCTCTAAGCTCATCCTATATGAGATAATTTGGGTCTATAACCGGTACATGATTAATATAAAATAAGGTTTTTTGAAACTAGGGGTATGAAGTTTCGAAATTAGTTAATCACAGCCACAAAGAAACAAATTGCTTTGATTTTGATCTTCTGATACATTTATGAAGGTTACGATATCAGTAAAATTAGAGATAATTATCAGTGTTAATATGCAAACTAGTTTCAAAATCACCAATATTTTGATATAAAATTTCATGATTTTAAATTTTTTTCTTACGAAATTACATCAAATTCGTATTTAACAATTCCAAAATCATAAATTTTATTTTTTTACGATGTATATACTTCGTGTAAAATTTATTGTTTAACGTAATTTTATTTTGTAATGCTATTTTGTAAATATTAAAAAATTAAAGTAAAGCAAAATTCCCTTCATAAATAGGCATGTGGTGTACTGACTTCATCGCTTGACAATAACCTGCGAATATTCACTAAATAGTTAATGTACCCTTGCGAAAATCAAATAGCGACTGAAGCGGGTAGAAGTTGATGTTTTGGCGATAGGTGGTGTAGTGTATACACCATAACCCGTAGTTAACGGTTAAATATTTTGGTCTAGAAATAGGTATATAAATAAGCAACTATTGATGCCTTGGAAGCCAACATAACTCTTACAATTGCGGACATAAGGCCCCAATCGCTACGAAAAGTGATCCGAAATTGAATTAACATAATCCGCTTTGTCAGATATAGCCGCGACGGATATTTGCATGAAATTGTTTTCAAACATTAATGCCATTGAAGGATATTTCACTTTCATTTGAAGGTTATTGTTTTATTTGAATTTAAAGTTCGATCGCACTAAAAAAATCGCCCTATATAAGGATTTACCAAATAGCATTTTAAATATTTAGCGGTACAAAATCGACATGGACATTACCGGTTGCTGATATTCTTAATCGACATTTACTTACGCATTACTTGCTTGGGGATGATATTTCTGATTGAGTACCAATGGTCTTATCACTTATCACTGTACAGATCACTTAGTCTGGTACCACGCTAGAATTAAATGGCGGCTGGAACGAAGCTCTATTTGCTTTAGTGCTGAGTCAACATTTTATTTAAGTGGTTATGATGGGCATAAACGTACATTTAAAACAGGATTGAAGTGAAATTTAATTTATGTTATTAGTCTAGGAATTATGGTATGATTAACTATATCCCCAAGCTTATCGCTATATATACATTTGTTAAAGGAAAACAATATTTGTTAAAATCTTGAGCAATTGTTCGGAATACCAGCAATTGTAAACGAACTTCAAGTATGTGTACGAGGTATTGCTATTAAATAACGAGACTGACGCTGCTGCAGAAGAAGTACGCATACGCTAAATGCCAGCGACCAACAACTGTTTAGCGTGAAGCCTTCTCTTTCGAATGCAGTACCTCTGGCTTCTGTAAACGAATCCGTATAACCGTAGCCTTGGTGCTCATTAATGTTGTTTTTTGTTTCGGCAGAAAAATGTTAAGTGTAACAATAAAACAACGAATTGTTGTGAAATTTTACTTGAAACTTCGCTACTGAAACTTAAAATGTGTGGAAAGAAGTATTTGGCAATGAATATTTATCGCGTGCAGGTGTTTTTGAATGGTTTAAGAGTATCCAAGATAATGTATCCGAGAAGACGTTGATCCACGCCCGGCTCGCCCTTACACTTCAAAAACGGATGACAATATCGAAAAAATCGGTAATCTAGTTCGATCTGACCATCGATTAAGTATTCGTGGGATTGCTAAAACTGTAGGAATTGACAAAGAATGCATACGGCAAATTTTACATAACAATTTTAACATGCAAAAAATGTATACCAACAAGAAGCTTGCAAAAATGTTTGTACTGATACTTTGAATGCCATTGAAAATGACCCAAACTTATTGGAAACTTATTGGTTTTTTCTTATGATCCTAAAACGACGTGCCATTCCATGCACTGGAAGAGCCCAAATTCACCGAAAGACAAAAAAACTCGACTGAGCAAATAAAAATTCAAAGCAATAATGATTGTTTTTTTTCGATATTCATGGGTTGTGTACCTTCACTGGGTTTCTGAAGATTAAACTATTGATCAACATTAAGACGCTCATGTTCTTGCTGAACTCTGTTAAAGAATAAGGAAAAAATGACCCTAATTGTGGAAGGACAAGTCATGGCTTCCCCACCAAGACAATGCGGCGGCTCATTCCGCATTGTCTGTCAAGAGATTTCTGGGCAAGTACAGCATCCCAGTATTAGATCGTATGCCTTATTCGCCGGATCTTGCGCCGTCTGTCTTCTGTCTGTTTCCTAAGGTGAAATCTGCATTAAAAGGAACAATATTTGAGTCAATTGAAGCTGTGAAAGAGAAAGCGGCACACGTTCTGAACGAGCTAACAGAAGAAGACTTCCACAACTGTTTCGAACAATGGAAGATTCGCATGGAGCGTTATAGAAATATAGGAGGGGTGTATATTCAAGGTGATAATAAGTAAATATGTATAAAATCAAAATAAAATGTTTTACATCGTCAGTTTCGTTATTTAATTGTCACACCTCGTATACCGGTACCCTTCCACAAAAACACACATATTAATCTAATCGATCCATGCGGTGCTGGGTGACACAGTGTTGCATTAATCGTAGAGGATCAATTTATTATTATTTTTCTAATACTTAATAAGGGATTTTTTGTATAATTAAATAATACAATTATAGTGTATATAAATATTATATAATTAATCCCACAAAATAATTTTTCTTGTTTGAACTTTTGGGTTTTCCAGTTTCGAGGAGGAATATATGAAACAAGATGTTTATTATTTTCTTACTAAAAATATTATATTATTCAATGAAAAATACGAATATGACTTCCTATCGTATACAAAAATAATTATTGCTGACTGGCTTAGTAGTTTCAACAACAGTGAGTCAATGGCAATTCGAAAAGCGGTTTTTCAATAACATCGACTATGAAAAGAACATCGATTTTAAACTCATTCGAAGTAGTTCTAATGCAATTGAGAATTATTACTTGAATTATTATCTTGATATATAATGAAAGACACCAAAACATGATAGTCTGTTCTCTAAAACAATATCACTGTTGGTTACTTTTTTAATCGAAAAGGTTTAAAAATAACCGCCATCTACTCAATTATCTCAATAGATTTCCGTGTTTTTGGTTTTTCAACAAGTGACAAATTTAGTGATCGCAATGCAGGACGAGATATCAAAACAGGAGCTGAAAACGTTTTATGAAATTACAAAATATCATTAATTTTTACGTTTATTTATTGATGGTATAGAAAATAATGTTTATTTTATTTTAAGTGAAATCATCGAGATATTATGTGCATCTTTGTGTCGGTGCTACAATCTTAACTGAGCTCTACACTCACGCAGATAATATCTTAAACAAGGTGAGAACGGAGAGAGAAGCGAAATGAGACAAGGCGCTATATCAGTGCTATGCGATCTATGCTATCTCATGTATTGCGAAAGATGAGTGCAGTGAAATTTTAATTTTCGCAGAGGTTCTCGATATAAATTCACGTCGAGAATTATAAGAATGAGTGTAGATTTTAAGGTGATATAAATTTAAAGTTCATCTTGTTTCTGACCATTTTTAAGAAATGTATAAATTATTTATGAAAAGTTGCATAGTGGGTGTGTGGAGAATGTTAAATATATTTAAAAATAAAGGAATTTCTCCCGTGTGCCACCCAAAAATTTTGCCCTTTTTTCTGTCGCCAACAAAGGTCGGCAGGAAACCGGTCTTGAATATATCGGTTTCTGGCTTTAAGTCATTATCAGTCGAGCCTGCGCTAACGTTCCAAAGCAACTGAAGGAATGACCAAGACCAAAGCTATATACATAGGCCATGACGAATGTAAGCTGTAATTAAATGCAGCTCACGCCATCTTATGATTTGTAACTGATGACGTTGCTACTATGTGAAACTCTTCGCGAGCCACTTAAGTCCCATCTGTATGTATGAAAAGTTGCATAGTGAGCTCATGGACAAAAATTAAAAAAATAAAAAACAAGGAAATTTATTCCATGCTCCATACAAAAATTTGTCCATTCCTTCAGTGGCTATGAAACGTTAGCAAGCTCGACTGATAACAACTTAAGGTGTGAAAGCGATATGCTGACCTTTGATAGCGACTGAAGAAATGGGCATATTGTTGCGAGGAGCACGGGAATCAATTGCTGCTACGAAACCTGATGTAAGGTGTGTAAATAAGTAACGAGAGTAACGCGAGTAACGTGTTTTTTATAATTTTTGTATTCAATTGAAAATACAATTCTATATTGTCGGTTCTGAAAACGGTTTGTCCACTATTCATAGCAGTGTTGAAACTCAAGTAATCGCTTGGAATTTTCAATGGTCTCCATTGTGCCATAATGGTGTCCTTTGGGGTGAATTTTTAATCTTGGGTAAAGGAATAAGTCTGGAGTATAAGGTAGCTGCAAAGCCACAGTTGTTTTTATTTGCCAAGAACTCGTTAATTCAAATCACTATGTAGCAAGGCGCATTATCGTGGTGTAGAACACAGGTGTTCTTGACATTCCATCACAAAGGAATAATCCTTTTTCGAAGTTTTCAAAATCCACTTGGTAAAAATGCTGGTTTATCATTTCGCATCAAGAAAAAAAAACAAGCATGCTTTGATTTTCTCATTCTGCCTTTTTTTGACCGTGGTGTATGGTGCAATTCCTGGCTCTGGCCCTTCGTTTCGGGTCGTATTCAAAAACCCAAGACTCGTCACTTGTAATGATGCATTCTAGAAAATGAAGGTCATTTTCAATCCACCTGAAAAATTCGAAACATGTTTCCCTCCTGTTATATTTTCAATCCCTCAGATGAACGGTTATGTGATTCAAAATTAACTTTTTCCAATCATTCTGACTTACGCCATTTTATGGTTTGTAATAGTACTACTGTGTGAAATACTTCGTGACTCATCCAGTTTGCACCTAGATACTAGGTATGCATGCAAAGTTGCGTAGTCGGTTCATGAAGAATATTAAAAAAATCAAAAACAAGAAAATTTCTTCTGTGCTTCATACAAAAATTTGCCTATTCTTTCAGTGGCCATTATCAAACGTCAGCAAACCCGACCGATGACGGTTTAAGGTCAGAAACCAGTCACGGGAGACCCTTGCTAGCATTTGATAGCGACTGAAGAAATGGGCAGTTTTGTTTTTGGAGCACGCAATAAATGTCTTTGTTTTTGAATATAAAATATATTATATACAGTTTTATTTTATTTTCGAGTTTTACCAGCTGGTTGCCTAGGTGAAATTACAATAAATACCTTGAAGCGTTAGAACCTTCTTGTTACCTACATACTATATTTAATATAAACGCCGACAAAGCGTACAAAGTTAATCTAAAACGTTATCAGTGTAGGAACTTGTATACGGGCTCTCTCTTTGCCGTCCTTCTCTTTGTAAATAGGGATTACCTTCGGTAGTTTCGTGTGATGGTTTAGTCAAGTTCGTTTAATGAGAGCACTACTTTGATAATTATTACGTGAGTCTATAATTTTGCACGTAGTAATATTTGAAACACAGCAATGTAATTCAGAATATCTGAATTTACTTCAGCGTATTGTTTTCACAATTAGGTCTATAAAGTATGATTTTTTTTAGTACATATTTGAATATGTTCTCAATGTTATTAAAACTGCGTAATTTTACTGAATTCCTCACTTTTAAAAAGGAGAGACATATCGACATCATCTATAAGGGGTATGTGATCATAGCATCCGATATACGTAAATAAAGTAATGAAACTGGTAGCACCTGGCAACACCGTTAGCTTTCCATTAGAAGGAAAATCGAACCAACATCTGATGCGTTTTCCGTGCTATTTCCGTTCTATTAAATTCTCATTTCATTGTCAATCCGCCCCAAAAAGCCAAAATAGGTTTTCCTCCTGTTGCCCTTTTGATCCTTCGAAAAATTCTTTAGTACCATTTTTGTGTAGATATTCATCCCCAATTCATTAGTTAAAATCTGACGAACGGTTATGTAAGTAAAATTCAACTCTTCCCCGATCATTTTGATGGTCAACCGATGATCAGAATGCACAAAATTAGAGATTCTATCGACACTTTCATAAGTTCTTGTAGATGAAAGTCTTCCGCTGTCAAGCAAAGACTGTTTTCCGAGAATACCTTAAACCACTTGAAAATCTGACTGATCTGACACTATGGCCATAGGCATGTTAAAGTTTTGTAACAATTTGGATTGTACGGGACTTAAATTTTAGTAGCACACCAATCCTCGAAATTGTTGTTATCTACTTTCAGAACATACTGGAAAAATCCAGTTAACGAAAAGAGTTGCTACGCACCAACAAGTGACTCTTGGAGTTCAAGCCCGCATTGAAGATGCATTAGATATTGGCGCAGCTATTGGATTAGGTTTATACTTCTTAAAGTTAAGCTTCTTCAAGTATTGTAATGTACAAATTTAATTTCCATTTTTTTCCAGATTATAATTTCAAAATCTGGTGAGTCGGCCACTGTAAAAGATTTTGTTAGGGAGGAAAGACAAAATAATATCTACTGATGGTATTTTCCGTTTTGAACATATTTTCTTTCTGCCTATCTGAATTTTTGCATTAGCTAGAAGCAATTTTCTAAATATGTACGCCATTAAAAAACGGTGATTCTTGAGGCCACACTTAAACATGATTCAACAGACTTTATCTTGCAGTTAGATTTTGATATTCCGGAAAGAAAAATAAATTCCAAGAAAAGAGATAAAAACTTTAGACAGGATGATATATCAATTCGGTGTTTTATTTTTTCAGACAATCGATTATTTAAGCTGATGTTTAAGAGATATTCTTAATAGATAGCTTGGTCTTGATGAAGAATAATACGACTATTTTTATTATGTTTACAAATTCTACACGTTCCTTCCAGAAGAAAATTGTTGTATTCTATCAGCATTGATAGTCCTTTAATTTTCTAAAACCGTAACATCCATATGCCCCAAAATAGAGAACGATGCAATATTTTTCTTAAAAAACTGTCTGAACTACCAATATTTAATGGTTTTGCAAATTTTAGAATACCTAAACAGTGGATTGTCATTTTGTTTCATACTCAACAGAATAGATCCTAGTTTTCTTATATTAAGTGATGTTCATGATGGTTAATCAACAAAAAATTGTCCGCTGTAAGCAATTCAATTCTTCTATTGCATCCTTCGGTGTGAAACACTAAACTCAAAGAGATTTATCACTAAACATCAAATCACTTTTTTAAATTTCTCGACGCACGTTTCGCTAATTATCATCAGGAGATGATTTAATCTAATTCTAAAACTAAACTGTGTTCTATTTATATGATAACCGTACCTAATAAAGCGTGTAAAAATCATGAAAACCGTGAAGTTTACTGAGCGTTACATTAATAAATGAAAAAGTTGACTGAACGGAATAGGTATTTTATCCCGGTTCATGGTTTACTTGCATTTTTTTATTTGGATGCTTTCATACGCATCCAAAGCCCTATTGTTATTTACACAACCGTTTTAAGCGTTTCACTAAATTCTTCTTAAAGTAGGATCAAGAAAGTTTACACATGCTTCACTTGCATACTATTGAATTTTTGCTTTCGAAATTCGATCCAAATAAAAATGGTAACTATCCGTAAATAAATGTGTACTAAAATGAGAGGAAATAGTTTTTAATTAAAATTATAAAATTGTTTTTCGTCATTGGTTTCGATCTGCCAATCGGAACTTTCTTTTGAAAGTATTCAAATACAGGACGCGTTCCCAATAAACCCAATACTATTTAGACCTACATTAACCTATAACTATATAAAATAAAAGCTTTACCCCTGGTCACAAAAGAGAAAGTTAATTTCATTTTCGCTCAGTAATAAAATCTAAATATTTGGGAAATTACGAGAAATGAAATTAGCAGTGAAGTCTCAGTGTCTCTTAAAAGTACAAAGAGTAGGTGGAAGTGAATAGAAAATATAAAAAAAGCGAAACAAAAGTAAGATTAACTAAGTATTTAATTTTAATCATATTAGAGAAGATAAAAAGTAAATATAACACCGATAAAGGTCAAGGTCGACTAGCCTGCGGCTTTTTGAGTAGTAGAACTGGTAATAATAATAAAATTATCCGTGAAGAGTATCGAGAAAGGCAGGGCCGGGTTTGCGTTGATTTGATTTGGAGTGATCCAAATATGATTTAGAATGTCGTAAAATGTGAAACGAGGAAGAGAACAGCAAAAAGAGTAAAAATGCGAGAGGATCAAGAGGAAAAAATGTAAATTGGCAGGAATGGAATTGAAGTGAGGGAAAAAAATGAGAAGATGATGCGATTTCGTGAAATAATAGCCAGAATATTTAATGAAAATAAGTGATGAGAATTAATGAAGAATGGAAAATATTCATGAAAAATATACTAGTAGCTGTGCAAATAGCCAATAAAAATACAAGAAGAACAGAATAGTTGACTGATAAGCTAAAACGGAAGATTAAGAGTAGAGGATAAAAATGGGATATATATTTAAAAACAAAGAAAGTAGAAGATTATATATAATATAAGGAGAAACTGAAAGAAATGAAAATTAAAGTTAGTAGAGCTAAAGATGATTCATAGGAATAGGTTAGAAAAAAGATTTATGGAAGGTTGAGACAATCCTTTGTAGAACTATTAGAATCGGAAACAAGTGCATTGGAAAAATAAATAAAAAGAAATGATCGATATGGCGGAACTAGAAAAAACTCGAGGAATGAAACAAGATTATTTTCAATAATGAAATGAGATGAAGACCTTCCAGTTGGTATTTTGGAAAATTGAATAAATTGCGCAGAGGGCATTAATGTTCGCGGGCGATATGGCTATAATTGTGAACTCAAGGAAATCTTTACAATATATTATACAAATATTTCTTAGAATCTTAAAAAAAGTAAATAAGAAAATAAATGTAAATAAAGTAAAAAGCATGATGATTGAACAAGAAATCGGAGAAAATATAAAATAAGATACAATAGTGTGAACATTTTAAGTATTTAGAAACGATAAAATATGAGAGAATAAGAAAAACCGGAAAAATATGCAATATGATGAAGAACACATACAGGGTGTCCAAAAACATGCATACACACTTTATTTTCTGATAACTTACTCATACTGCATTCTCTTTCAGATTAAACTAATTCAGAGGTCTCCAAACTACGGCCCGCGACTAGTGAATTTAGCAAGGGTATGGTCGTTTACGGTGCGTACTCGGCATCTAATTTAGAAATCATGGATAATGGCAGAAAAATTAAAATGGTTTTGGCCCTTGGAACTTACTAGAGTAATCAGTATGGCCCTAAGGCTGGAGACCCCTTATCTAATTTATAAAAATGGCTGTTAACAGACGTACCTTTGAGCAACAGAAATTTATCCTGAAGTGTTACCGGAAATTCGAAAATGCGGTAGAAGTCAAAAAACATTTCAGGCGAGAATTTCAGAGTTTTCAGAAAAATTAAAATGGTTTTGGCCCTTGGAACTTACTAGAGTAATCAGTATGGCCCTAAGGCTGGAGACCCCTTATCTAATTTATAAAAATGGCTGTTAACAGACGTACCTTTGAGCAACAGAAATTTATCCTGAAGTGTTACCGGAAATTCGAAAATGCGGTAGAAGTCCAAAAACATTTCAGGCGAGAATTTCAGAGTTTTAGGTTTAATTAAACGCCACAACTGCACCTAAGGGGCACCTGAGAGTCCACACGTTATTGAAGAATATCATATTAATTTGTCAGGAGTCACAGTGTGGTGTGGCTTATCTGCAAAAGGATTAATTGGACCGTTTTTTTTTGTCGGTACTGTAAACCCTATGCTGTTTGCCTTAATTTGCTACAGGAAGCAGTGATCCCACGCATTCTGGAAGCCTTTGAGGGCAAGAACTTTTATTTTCAACAAAATAGTCAACTCCACATTATCATCATGACATAAGGGCTTATCTTGACGAGACTCTACCGAATAGATGGATTGGACGAAGAGGTCGGGTTGAGTACCCCGCACGTTCACCTAACCTTAGGCCGCTCGACATATTTTTACGGGAATACATTAAAGACGAGATCTATAAGACAAAACCGGTAACAGTCAATGAATTAAAAGTAACGATTGAAAGAGAATGCGGACAAATACCAATGGAAATGGTTCTCGATGTTTGCGATTCCATTGCTTCTGGTTATCAGCAATGCCTGCACCACGCCGTTGGGCAGTTTGAGAACTGGCGTTAGTCAAAACAAAGGCTGTTCCATTAGCTTTTTTTTGAAACCCTAAAGTAAACTGTATGAAGATAAATACTCATTTAAGAACCAGTCAAAGTATGCATATTTTTTTGCTACGCCCTGTATTTAAATAAGAAAGAATTGCTAGAGAATATTAAAACCGAAGTAGTGAAGTAGAGAGATATGGACATTGACCGAAACTGTAACGATGAATATAATACACAAATTATCGCAATGGAAATGCAATTCTTACGTAAGATCGGGAATAAAATAAGATAGACATAATAAGGAATAAAACACACAGACATAATCCACAAATAATTTAGGTGGTTCCGCATTTATGTAGAATGTCAGATTATAGTTCTACGAAGCTAATGTACGAAACGAAAGCAAACGCGAAGATTTAAAAAGGAAAGCCAAGAAAAACGTGAATTGAAGAGACTGCAGAAAAGCAAAAAATAGAGGAATAGACAAGGAAGGTATTATGCAGATGACGCAGGAAATGATGGAGAAAGAAATATATGATATGAAAATTAATTTAAATAAAAACTCCATATCATAAAGTAGTTAGTTATAGGATTAAAAAAATAAATATTGTACATAATACGATAAAACTGTACATAATAAATTCATAATATAATGGAAAAAATTACTAGTTAAAAGAATGTATCTAAATGAAATAGAAAGATGTTGAAACTATCGTTTCTGGGAATTAATATGTCTGTCAGTGAATATAATTTGGCCCAATTAATTCTCATATACAATGAACAATGAATGAAAAAAGCATCTAGTCGTATGACAGATGATTCTTATAGCCAAAATTAAAAATTCCTTAGAGGCTATTGGTCTAATTATACTCTTGTTTGTACTTGCATTAAAATTCCATTAGAAAAAATGCCAAGAGTCGAGACACCCGCCTCTCATCGTTGTCACGAAACGGCGCCACTATTGTTAATTATTGTGCTGTTTGTCTGCTGTGTGTGGGCTGTGCCAAAGAATTGAGGTCGTCGCAACTTTTAACCCAGTTTATTATTCCACTTTTGTGTATCTTATAACGTATATATATATATATATATATATATATATATATATATATATATATATATATATATATATATATATATATATATATATATATATATATAGGCGGAGACGCAGGTGTTGTGTGTTGGTATATGATGACACTCAGCTACTGTTTTCTGATTGGACACAGTCCAAGAAACTCTAACATTATATATATATATATATATATATATATATATATATATATATATATATATATATATATATATATATATATATATATATATTACAGATAGATATATATATATATATATATATATATATATATATATATATATATATATATATATATATATATATATATATATACATATATATATTACAATATATAGATATATATATATATATATATTACAGAAATTTTTCACCCTTTCTCCACGGGGTGCCACCGATCGCCTTCGCCCTCGGAATAGGCCCAATGACCCTCGTCATCGCTTCTTCGACTTGTGTAATACTGTCATAAAAATTCCTTTTATGACCCTCGTGAGTTTTCGGTTGAGGAATTAATCATACGGATATAAACCATTCGAATATAGAGGATGTTGTCTATGACGCACATAGACATGTTTTTTCCACAAAAATTAATACACATATCAAAGCAGAGACTTTCTGTTCATCTAAATCTCTGTTCAAAATTTCGTGAATCATGTCTCTGGTCATATTTAATTTCTCCGATATACACCGTGTGCGGAAAGTAAATGTATTTTTTTGTACTGGTACTTAAAGTGGCCGCAGAGCGTTCCGACCGGTTAGATTAGGCGGGTAGACCCACAGTTTCAAAGCGATCCCTTCGCCAGTCTGTTTCAAGAAGTTGGGACGTCAGGATATTTGTCTCTGCGCACCCGTGTTTACTGCCTGTGTCACGACACGCAATGGAATCGCCACTGGAACAATCGTTATGCAATAAATGTTGTTCGAAACTGAACAAATCTCTTGCGAAGATCCACCAATTGATTGTGAAAGCTTACGGGGATAATGCTCTATCGTATTAGCAAGTTTTGCGGTGATTAAAAGATTTTAAGGAAGGCCGGGAAGAGGTGGTCGACGAACCCCGCGCTGGACGGTCGTCAACCAGCATTACCGATGTCAATTTGGCTCGTGTGCGCGCTTTGTTAAATTCTGACCGTCAGTTGAGTATCCAGATGACTGCTGAAACTCTGAACATTCCCAAAATGATTGTACAGGAACTGGTGACCGATAAATTGCACATGAGAAAGTTGTGTGCCAAGTGGGTTCCCAAGCTTTTGAGGAAAACGAACGCGTGGAAATTGAATCTTCTTTCTTGGACAAAGTCATTACCGGGGATGAAACATGGTGTTTCGAGTATGACCCAGAAACAAAACATCAAAGCTACGAGTGGAACATCTCGAGATCCCCTAAACCGAAAAAAGCAAGAATGAGCAAGTCAAAAGTGCAAACAATGTTGATTGTTTTTTCCAAGGGTGTGGTTTCCAAAGGTGTGGTCCTCAGAGTGTTGATTCTTCGAGGCCAAACCGTGAACGCTGCCTGCTACGTTGATGTGCTGGAAAGAAAACGGGTGGTCCGAGTGAGAAAGGAAATCGCCCCTACTTGGGAGCTCCACCATGACAACGGTCCAAGCCATACCGCTTTGCGCGTCTGTGAGTACTTGGCAAAGCACAACTTGGCAACGCTGCCGCAACCCCCCTTCAGTCTAGACATGGCTCCAGCCCGACTTCATTCTCTTTTCGAGGATCAAGACCGCCCTGAAAGGAATCCGTTTTGGATCGATTGAAGCCGTTCAAGGCGCCGTGACGACGCCACGCGTACCGTGCGTGGCAGAGCCGCTGGAAAAAGTGTATAGATGCCCAAAGGTACTACTTCGAAGGATATTAAAAGTTTGTATCTACAGTAATATCTACAATATCTACAATAAATGTAATGGTTAAAAAAATGCATTACTTTCCGGACACACCTAGTACATCTCACAATCGAATTCGCTCGTAGGTGATCATTTCACGCACTTTTTCAAAGCATCACGACGGTCCTGGAATCCCTTATAGCACTCCAATAGACGCGTATGGTATAAGCAATCATGGTTATAAAGTTTTTTCATCAATTGAAATGTTTCGGTAACAGTTTTACCGAACTTGCAACAAAAATTTTTATTACTTTTTTTATTCCGTCGTGTTTTTGTGACGAGGTGACAAAAGGTACTGTCACTTTAAGCGTTATAACTTGACAATCCATTAATCGATTCTAATAATAGTAATCTCGTTTTATAGACGAGATATACAGCTTTCAGATTCTATATTGTTTTAATAGATAGCGCTTGTAGTTTCCTTTAAATTTTAATAGATTCATTATTTTCCCGACATGTGTACGTAACTATAGTTACTATATGACAAATTATTAATATTTAAACTATAAACTTGCATTGAAAAATTAATGGGAATAATTTTTAATCAAACCTTTCTTCCAAGGTGTGATTTGAGAAAACTAGATGAACTTAAATTTTGATTAAACCAGGTGATCAAAAGTTTATACATTCGTATAGTGCATTTATAATTTGTAGATACTTTATTAGACATATAATTAAACTAAGAGATGAAATATATTTATAATTAAATTAGAGCGATTCTTTAATGGCATGCACTATAATAAAATTGGATAATATTCTACTTTCAAAAAATTATATTCCTGATAGTGCCTGATTCCTAGTTTTGTAAGCTATCTATTTCTACTTTATATTTATATTTACCCTAGGTTGAAAGCATATAGCATGAAAATAAGTGCTTTACGTAAGATAACATCTGGAAAAGTTGCCGCCGTTTTGCCCATTGAGAGGTAAATACAAAAACACCCATAAAAGTTACGAAGGAAATAACAACAATTCAGGCTTCAAAAGACAAAAATAGTATTCACACTGATATATAATCGTGTAATCAATAAATATTTTTTCAAACACATTTTTTTTTAACAGAAAACTCTTTTACCATTAAAAAAAACTTTGATCTATAAAAATAGGAAATGAGTTCTGCTTCTTTTTTAAATTCATTTTTACTACCATATACATTTTCAATTTTAGAAACTCTTAATTCTAGTGATAATTATAGCAGATTATGGAAAAATGGAAGTCGAAATTGTATAAAAATCCAAAAAAGGCAAATAGATTATTTTATGTACTAAACCGAACAATACTGGGTAAAAATGAAATAGAATATAGAACAAAACTAAAAATATATCATTCAACCGTTTAACCAAAAATCACATGTGCAAGTGAAACATGGATATTGTTACAAAACCGTAGTAAAAAAAATCGCGATAGCAATAAAATATTTTAGAATAATAGCAAAGTAAACAAAATGGGATAAAATTCGAAACGAGACAATCAGGGAAACAATATAACAGCAATTCATTACAAAGCAAATGGAGATGAAGAATGAACGAGAACAGACTGACCAACAATGTTATGGAAACAAGAATAGTTGGAAGAGTATGTTGAAATATGTTAAAAAAAGAATGTTTTCGGTAGTAACAATTTTTACGCTGTGGGGTCTTGCATTATTTTGATGCAGAATAACTGCTCTTTAACATTTGATTCCATTGAAATTGGGCTACAAAAAAGTTTCTGTCCAAAGTCTAGTCCTTGTAAAGATTTTTTAGTGTATTACTCTTTATCAGTCCACAATTCGAAGATGTCGGACTGGTGTGGGAAAGATAAAGGAACGGTCCAAGAACACGTCCCTGAGACACGCAAGACTGAAAAGAATTGAGATTTAAATATTCGTTATTCTCTTGTATGAAAAAATGTCTGTTAGACACCATTTGATGAGCTGGTAGTTAGGATGATATAGTTTCTTCTTTCGTTTATAGTGTAAGATTTTACGCCAAACCATGTCAAACCTTGAGAATTACGAAACAATGTAGAGTAATCTCTGTGGAAACATTTGAACGGGTAAGGCAAGAGTTTTATAACAGGATGTCCTACTGTCAACAAGAAGGAGGTGCCCATTTTGAGTACTTATTTTAATCTTTCCGTTTGTTGCAAAAAACTATTTGAAAAACGTTAAATGGGACGTACTTTCTTACGAACAAGTGAAAATTTGGCTTAATAAATGGTTGGAATCAAAAAACCAAAAGTTCTGCCGCGAAATTCATTATTTGACAAAAAGATAGGGACGATCATTTTGCGAAATAATCGACATAATTAAATATATATACATATATATATATATATATATATATATATATATATATATATATATATATATATATATATATATATATATATATTATAGCGTTCACAAATTCTTGATCGCTACAGGTAGCATTCGTAAATTGTTGATCACCACTGGTAGGTTTATTTCGGACAAATTCTTAACTGAAAGAGCTCCGGTATCGTTGGGACAAGGCAAGACAGTCTAACTACAAATCTCCAGGTGAGCGGACGTTTTCGCGCCTTACCCTTCCGACCGAGGTACGTAGGTTTGCTGGCCAAGTCACGCTTGGGTTGATTTTTCTGATATTCTTATAGAGGGTTTTACGACCCGGCAGCAGAGAATCCGATCAACAGACACCAGGCCATTGAACGACCACCTATTACAGAGCCGGACCATCGTGGAAACCTTACACCTTTTTGGGGCCACATGGCACGGTAACCGGTTGGTCAGATCGAGATTATTTCGGGACCCCCGCATAGGGATACCGGACTGCCTGCAGTCGTATTCAGTGTTTTTGGACACCCAGTACCTTGTCAGGCAAGGATAGACAACATCAGGAAATAAGGATAAACACTTTTTTTATTATATTTTCATGTACCGTTAAGGATTGCAATTACTAGTTATTTTTCACAAATACATTATTACCATAATTTCTTATACTGATAATGGTCACGTTATCATCTTATATTTTGTATCTATTTGCCGTCTGACCATTCTTGGTTACCCTAGCGTTATATATTTATCTTTTCACTATTGTCAGAGTAGAGGAAATAACCTCTAATTTGTAAGTATAGGGACATAGAGACCAGCTGGTGCAATTTGGAGCTGTTTAGTTGATTTTTTGATTTCTTTCACGGTAAGGTTTGGAGAACCACCTTCCCTAAACCTTCCCGTGTCTTTTGTTTGATAGTTTTAGTTATTCCATTTTTTTGTGTGCTTTGTGTCGTTCTTTTTTGAGTGTGCTTTTATAATATATATGTATAAAATTCTAGTAAACCGTTTTATTTAAGATAGACCCCTTCCCGGTTCCAGGGTCTTTTCCGATATATGAACTAACCGGGTGGCGCTCAACTTTTGTCGTGGCTTCATTCTGTCCTGGACCTTCTTCCCGGTGCTCCCGGCGAACAGCTGCCGTCGCTGTGATCTATATATTTTTTATTTTGTTTCAAAAGAGAAAATAATAGGCCACATAAATTTGACGCCCAACAACGTGGGGCTTGATTTCAAGGACAGTTTGATGCTAGAGTTTTAAGCACAATCTCAAAAAAGAAAGCACAAGTACAGAAGAATTGTAAATTTGTTAATGAATAGAAACATTAGAAGTCAATAAAATCACTAGTTAAGACGGAAACGCATTTCCAAATCTTTTTTAAAGAAAAAAAAACCATCGAGATAGCGAGAACATTCCTAAGGTGTACCGGAAAATGATACAGTAGTTTAGAAATTTTAAATGTCAAGGTCAAATTAAAATAACTAAATATCCGAAATAAATATATTTGAAAGAAGGAAGGAATTTTCTTATCAGTTCGTCAACAATTTTTTAAGAAAACAAAATTCGCCTTAGATAGCCTTCTTTCTATTTTATTTTGCAGTTTTATTTTATATTCTTATTTTTGAATAATGTACAATGACCTTGTATATTTGCAATTTATGAGTTAATCTATTTTCTATTATGGTATTGTATCTGGGATACCGGGAGAGTTAGTTTAGTTTTTCTGAATATAATACCGGGTTTTTTAGAAAGATTTGGGAATGTAAACTTTTTTGGTAAACCTTATTTTTATTATTACATTGTTGTTTTTGATCTGGTTTCTAAATTTTGTTATATCATGATGGCTGACGAAAGATTTAAAGTTAATAATTTATTAAACTATAAACTGGACTATTACTTAGAAAAAATTCGCTCAGTTTTTATAGTGTTGGTTTTTCGATTTAGATTTAAAAAAAATGTTTTTAGTTTCTTGGAGCCAGTTTCCGACTTATCCCAGTCTCGTAATTTTTCAGAGATAGGACTTTTTAATTCAGCTGTCGAATTTTTCGTTGCCGACGCCTTTGTGTGGTTCCGAAGTGTTAGGGGTGTTGTGTCAGATTGGTCAGGTCTTGCTTCAAGGTTGAAGAGAGATTTTTTGTCTCCTCAGGCAGACGATGATGTCTGGGAACAAATCCGGCAGAGGAAGCAGAGACGCGCTGAAGAAGTTATTATTTATGTGGATCAGATGGAGAATTTGTTCTCTCGGTTGTCCGTAACCCCTGCTGAAGTTACCAGAGTCAAGTACATCCGGAGGAACTTGTTGCCTGAATATGTGGCGCAGTTGGCGTTACACGATACTGTTACTGTCTCCGAACTATCTGCTTTGTGTAGGAAGTTGGAGGATGTTCTACCCTCTACTTCTAGAAAACCCTCTCAGTTGCTTGTTTTCGATGACCCTCATAAGAGTGGATGGTCACGTCAAGATAAGAGAAAGGGTGCTGGTGGTTCTAAGGAAGATCCACTTCACCGTGAGTCAAGTTGTTCTAGTGGAAAGGATGTTCGTAGTTTTGGTAAAGATTCTGGGAGACCTCCTGCGGTTGGGTGCAAGGGAGATAGGAAAAATAGCCCTAAACCTAAGGTTGTGTGTTTCAACTGTAAGGGAGTCAATCACACCTTTCGTTCATATACCGAGAAGAGAACAGTTTTCTACTTCCGTTGTGGTGAACCTAAAGTTAAGCTTGGTTCTTGTCCTAAGTGCTCAAAAAACTAGTTAGGCCATCAGGTGTCGCATGCGGTCGGTATCCTGATAGAAGGCAAACCGCAAGGTCGAACGTTAACAGGTCAGGTTGGAACAAATGGTTAGAACACGTATCTAATTTTTATAACACTTATACCCGTGATTCGGAAGTTTTACCATTGTTTCTAAAAAGGGTTAATGACAATCGTCCATATATTTCCGTCAAACTTTATGATCAGAACATCATTATTTTATTAGATTCTGGAGCTAACACCTCTATAGTTGGTGCTAGCGGAGTTAAGATCTTAAAGAGACTCAAGATTAAAATTCGTCAAAGCCATAACTCTAGTGTGTTTACTGCCGATGGAACTCGACAGAAGGTTGCTGGTCTTGCAGATCTACCGATTTTTATTAACGATTGTTGTCGAATCATTAAAGTCCATATAGTACCCTCCGTAACACATGCTTTTATTTTTGGTATCGACTTTGCTGAGTTTTAATCTAGTAATGAATTTTAAGTATAATCATTGGTCGATTCACAATGATGACTTCGTGCTAGGTGCAGTACGAAAAGATTCTGATAACCCTCCAGTATCCAAACTTTTTTCCATTGACGATCTTTCCGTTATCCAAAGGGCGGAGGCTCTAGAACTGTTAGATTCTTTTAGAGAACTTGACAGGAAGGATAGGTTAGGACTGACCGATAAGATTAAACTCTCTATAGATACGGCGATAACCAACCTTTCAAAAAGAAACCTTATTTACTATCCCCCTATATGCAAGAAATTCTGAATAAAGAGTTTGATTCTATGATCCACTTGGGCGTAGTCGAGGAATCTCATAGTCCATGGTGCTCTCCAACACTTTTGGTAAGGAAGCCCACGGGTGAATATAGATTTTGTTTTGATGGAAGATTTTTGAACGCTCTAACGAAACACGATAGTTTTCTATTACCCCACGTAGACTGAATACTGAGTAACTTACGAAATGCCAAATACATTTCCTCCATTGGCTTGAGAACGGCATTTTGGCAAATACCACTTGAAGACGCTTCTAAAGAAAAAACCGCTTTTTCCGTTATCGGTCGTGGACAATTTCAGTTTACAGTCGTTCCCTTTGGCTTGTTCAATGCGGCACAAACACAACAGAGGTTGGTTGATTCGATATTTGGACCTAAATGCGAACCACATATTTTCTCCTATCTGGATGACATATTGCTATGCTCTCCTACCTGGGAACATCATGTGGAACTTTTAAAGACGGCTAAGAACCTACTTAAGGAAGCTAGTCTTAACAATCGGTAACAATTCTCTAGCTACTGATCCGTCAAAGGTTGAGTCTATGTCGAACTATCCGCGTCCGCGCACTTCAACCGAGGTGAAACGTTTCATTGGTATGTGTTCATGGTACCGTAGGTTCATTAAGGACTTTTCTTCTCTTGTTAGTCCCTTGAACGACCTTCTTAAAGGCAAGAAGAAAAAACAAGCCATAGAGTGGAATGAGAGAGCGGAGTCTGCATTTTTAGCCATCAAACAGAAACTTATAAGTGCACCAATCTTAGCTCAGCCTGATTTTAGTCAGAAATTTTTCGTTCAGTCCGATGCGTCTGATGTCGGCATTGGAGGTATGTTGATCCAGTTTATAGACGGAGAGGAACGAGTAATCGCTTACGCGAATCGCTCCTTATCTAGAGCGGAGAAGAATTATTCACTGACGGAACGTGAACGTCTAGCCGTTATATTCTGTATTGAAAAGTTTAGGCCTTGGATAGAAGGTTCTCGTTTTACGGTCATCACTGATCATTTTAGTCTCCTGTGGCTTTTTAATTTAAACACTCCGTCAGGTAAACTTAGTCGTTGGTTACTGAGGTTAAGACAGCATACTTTTGACCTACAGCATAGAAAAGGTTCGATGCACTTGGTTCCTGATGCTTTGAGTAGAATACCGCATCCTGAGGCAGAGAGTAGCCTTTCAGCAGATTCCGAGAATATGTGTTTGCAAGTTTCATCCATCTCGATCGAAGTAAATTCTCTTGACCCCTGGTATATTGCGCTCCGTGAAAAGATTGTAAACAACCCGGATAAATTTCCTCAATGGCGAGTTGAGAACCACTACATTCAGAAATTCATTCCTTGTAAGCAGAATCATACTTTTAATATTCAAGAGTGGAAAACCTTGGTTCCTAAACCTCAGAGAGTGAAAATTATCGAGTCGTGTCATATTCCTCCCACTAGTGGCCATTTTGGTTTTCGGAAAACCTTGTTCCGAGTACAGGAGATGTATTATTGGCCTAAGATGAGGTCAGATATTTTAAGATTTGTTAGAAGGTGTTTCGTGTGTGGCACTCAGAAACACTCAAACTTAAGTAAGATTGGTATTATGGGTAAGGAGAAGGTAGTTGACCGACCTGGTCAAATCATTTCGGTAGATTTTATAGGTCCTTTTCCTCGTTCCAGAGAGGGTAACAAATGGTTATTGGTAGCCGCGGATTGGTTTTCTAAGTACACGTTCATTTTTCCGTTGAGAAATGCCAAATGCCCAGCGGTCATGAACCATATAGAGAATCACATATTCCTTTCGGTTGGAGTTCCCCAAATCCTGATTTGTGATAACGCTCCGAATTTCACGAGCAAGGGTATGAAGGAATTATGTGATAGGTATAAAGTTAAGCAATGGTTCATCCCGTTTTATTCTCCTCAGTGTAACTTCGTGGAACGTAATAATAAAACCATTACGACAGCTATCAGGAGTTACATAGATAGACACGAGGACTGGGATTTGCATATTCCGGAAATCAGACAGGCCATCAATACCGCGATCCATGAAGTAACCGGTTTCCCCCCGTCATACCTGATGTTCGGAAGGCATGTTCCCTTATCTGGAGAATATTATAACTCCCCTTTCCCGGACCAATCTGTTGAAGTCGTACCTGGTGACAGGGGCACTTATGCCCAGAACTTGAAAGAGTTTCGTGATTTGTTTGTTGAGGTGCGTCGGAAACTTCACTCCGCATATGAGAGGAATTCAAAATCCTATAACCTCCGGAAACGGGATGTAAGTTTTAAAGTGGGTGATAGAGTTTGGCGTCCTAACAAGAAGTTGTCGAGTGCTCCCGATATGTTCGCATCGAAACTTAGCCCCAAACACATTCTTTCGTTTGTTTTTAAGAAGTTGTCTCCTTTAGTTTACGAACTAAAAAATGTGAATGGGTCACGTGCAGGGAAATGGCACGTTAAAGATTTATTACCCTGTGTAGAGTCTCCCGATGTTCCCGGAGTTGACCATAGTTAGACTCAGTGACGTTTTTGATTTATTTTTTATTCTGAGCTGGCAGTTTTTAGTTACAGCCTCGCTCAGCCTTTTTAGTTCTTTTTTGGAAACGTCACTTTTCACTTTTCACTTTTCTTTTTCTTTTCCTTTTTGTACTTTTCCAGACTTGTTCAGTAAGAACAAGCCTGTGTTACGTTATGGAGTTTGCGCTAGACGCATCTTATTTCAGAGGAGAAATCTTTGTTTCTCCGTTTTGAGTTTGTCTAGAATTACTTGGAGAGTAATTCTAGGTTTTGTTTAAGTGAAGTAAGGGCCTTACTTCGTTTTGTCGGCATATGGCAGTGTTGTCCACCTTTGGTTCCGCTGTGCCCGTCGGCGATTTACCTCGTAACCTTAGGATCAGATGGCATTTCCATTGGATGTCGCTGGCTCTAGCCAAGTTACGTTCGGTATAAGTTTCGCGTTGGCATAAATTGCCACGGAAAAGTTTTTGTTTTTTCGACACTGGATGTTGATGTCTGCCTTTGGTTTCGTTGTGCCAGAGTGGCGATTGAGCTCGTAACCTTAGGAACAGCTAGCGTTTCAGTTCGGTGTCGCAAGTTTTACTTAGCCAGGTTGGATGTACTTGGGAAGTAAGTCATGAATTGGCTGTGCGAATTTTTAGCGGTCGTTATGCATTAAGTTTCGCGTTGGCGTGAATTTCCACGGAGACGTTTTCTTTGGTTGACACATGGCCGTGCTGTCTCTCTTTGATTCCGTTGTGCCCGAGTGGCGATTGAACTCGTAACCTTAGGACCTGATAGTATTTCCATACCGTGTCGCTGGCCGTAGCCAGATTGTGTAGATTTACTTGAAAAGTAAATCGTGAGACTATATCTGCGATTTTTCGCGGTGATTTGCGTGACGTTCCGTATTGGTGTGATTCGCCACGGTATCGTTTTCTTTGGTTAACACTTGACAAAGCTGTCCACCTTTGGTTCTGCCGAGCTCAAGTAGGATTTGAGACTCGTTACCTTAGGATTAGATAGCGTTTCGGTTTGGTGTCACAGACTTTAGTTAGCTCAGTTGTATTCGCTTGGGAAGTGAATCTAGAGTTGTTCCTGCGAGCTCCTCGCAGCGAGGTTGCGTTACGTGTTGTGTTGGCGTGATCCGCCACAGCAAAGTTTTTTGACCTTTGGTAGTGCTTTCCGCCTTTGGTTCCGCTAAGCCCGAGTGGCAATTGGACTCGTAACCTTAGGATTAATAGCGCTTCCATTCGGTGTCGTTGGCCTTTATCCGGGTTTGATGGTGAATATGTTGGTACTACCTTTCGTTAGCTAGTTTGGCGCAAGCCGTGGGAAGGATTTAGACAAATATAAATGTATTTATGCTTGTATTTTAGGCCTTTCTCATAACCAACAACTGTAGCCTTCAGCCAATAGATTTTTCCTTGTCTAGATTTTTAAATAGGTACGATTGAATGTTACGAGGGAATTGCGTTATTTTGTCTCAGCGACAAGCTTGTTTGCTTTTCTGGTTTAGAAGTCCGCACCAATTATGACCTACCGAATTTGACCTACTTATTGTGACTCCCATAGAGACGTGTGATACGCGAAAGTTATCAAGACTAAACCTAGTGACAACCACGCTTCTGTGTTTCGCAAGCGCTCGTTATTGCTTATTCCGCTACTCGTATTCTCTCAGTCCTATTTCTAGACTCGACTATGTTCGGTTTTCTTTATTTTACCTCGCATCTTAGTTCACTATCATGCAGGCTTTAAAGTTAATTTTTTTCAGTGTAGATCACTGAGTATTTTTCCATTTTTAAGGGCCGTTTTAGGACGGGTGCCCTAGGATTTTGGGATACAGTCCTTGGACAATTCTCTGAGAAGGACACACTACGGGGGGGATCATCTGGTTGCGACTTCGCCTCGTAATTGGGTGTCACTACTGGGTGGCGTCTCAGCTCCCTCAGAGTGCGTTCCGGAAGGCCTATGGCAATGTGTGTTTTACGGTTCACCTTATAGATTATCATTTAATTTCGTTTGAGTTTTTTTGTAAATTTTAGTTTGGTGAAAACTATATTTCACTTCCTTATTGTGGTGGATATAGGGGTTCTTGTTACGTGTTTTCCACCTTTTGGAAGTTCACTTGCTCTCAGATCGTTTTAAGGGAGGTCTGGAGATGTGGCTGGGAGTGTTGTGTTGTTCAGCTGAGGTTGGTGAACGAGGTGTCTTTCCTTTCAGTTTTCGGTAAGGGCACGCAATGCCAACTGAGTTACCGTCGCACCCACCTAGCCATTATGATCTAACCAGCTTGATCAGCATGACGTCTGTTAAGTCATAGCCTTGGGTTCCTGGACGACTTTCTGGGTAAATGAGTTATCTTCCGAAATTTATTTGGTGTTGTGTTTTGAATATCGTTTGGTATGTACTTTAGAGGGCGCATGTTGTATCTATATTCTCTTTTCGTATTTGATATACAATAGGATATTTTCTTTTTTTTTTGGTATTTTCTTTTGGGATAGATTGGGTATTTCCTTACCACTGTTCCAGTGTTCCAGTGTTCCATTCCATAGGGATAAGCATCAGGGTAATCTCGGGTATGGACCGATCAAAATTAAAGCCTCCTCTCGCAGTCTATAATTTTCTTTTTGGAGGGAGGTAATGTAGCGTTCACAAATTCTTGATCGCTACAGGTAGCATTCGTAAATTGTTGATCACCACTGGTAGGTTTATTTCGGACAAATTCTTAACTGAAAGAGCTCCGGTATCGTTTTGGATAAGGCAAGACTGTCTAACTCCAAATCTCCAGGTGAGCGGACGTTTTCGCGCTTTACCCTTCCGACCGAGGTACGTAAGTTTGCTGGCCATTGAACGACCACCTATTACAGAGCTCGACCATCGTGGAAACCTTACACCTTTTTGGGGCCACATGGCACGGTAACCGGTTGGTCAGATCGAGATTATTTCGGGACCCCCGCATAGGGATACCGGACTGCCCGCAGTCGTATTCAGTGTTTTTGGACACCCAGTACCTTGTCAGGCAAGGATAGACAACATCAGGAAATAAGGCCAGATAAAGACTTTTTTTATTATATTTTCATGTACCGTTAAGGATTGCAATTACCAGTCATTTTTCACAAATACATTATTACCATAATTTCTTATACTGATAATGGTCACGTTATCATCTTATATTTTGTATCTATTTGCCGTCTGACCATTCTTGGTTACCCTAGCGTTATATATTTATCTTTTCACTATTGTCAGAATAGAGGAAATAACCTCTAATTTGTAAGTATAGGGACATAGAGACCAGCTGGTGCAATTTGGAGCTATTTATTTGATTTTTTGATTTGTTTCACGGTAAGGTTTGGAGAACCACCTTCCCTAAACCTTCCCGTGTCTTTTGTTTGATAGTTTTAGTTATTCCATTTTTTTGTGTGCTTTGTGTCGTTCTTTTTTGAGTGTGCTTTTATAATATATATGTATAAAATTCTAGTAAACCGGTTTATTTAAGATAGACCCCTTCCCGGTTCCAGGGTGTTTTCCTATATATAAAATAACCGGGTGGCGCTCAACTTTTGTCGTGGTTTCATTCTCTCCTGGACCTTCTTCCCGGTGCTCCCGGCGAACAGCTGCCGTCGCTGTGATCTATATATTTTTTATTTTGTTTCAAAAGAGAAAATAATAGGCCACAATATATATATATATATATATATATATATATATATATATATATATATATATATATATATATATATACATATATATATATATATATATATATATATATATATATATATATATATATATATATACATATATATATATATATATATATATATATATATATATATATATATATATATATATATATATATATATATATACATATATATATATATATATATATATATATATATATATACATATATATATATGTATATATATATATATATATATATATATATATATATATATATATATATATATATGTATATATATATATATATATATATATATATATATATATATATATACATATATATATATATATATATATATATATATATATATATATATATATATATATATATAAATATATATATATATATATATATATATATATATATATATATATATATATGACCAGTTGACTTGGTCTTGCTCTGTTCGTTTCGTTTCAACTGTCTCACTGCGTTGAGGTCGAGCCCAGCTGATGACGGCTGTGAGGCTAGAAACCGGTCCTGGGAGGTACTTGTCTCGGCATGGTGACGGCGACTGATTTGAGACGAGCAGAGGTACGTGGAAGTACGGATGAAAAATTTCTGTTTTTCACATATATATATATATATATATATATATATATATATATATATATATATATATATATATATATACAGAGTGCCACTAAACTTAACTTTATGCGGGTGCCGGGCGAAAGACGGGTTCTGGCAAAAATAAGAAAAAGAATCCATGTCACCGTGTTACATGATAATAGACTTATTTTTGAAAATATTGAAATTCGATACCCTAGGTAGTACCCTTCGCTATATCTTTAGGGTACTGTGATCACAAATTTCTCAATTTTTCAGTGTTATTTTTTATAACTTTATACTAACGAACTATGCTATTAATGGCAGTCCCAAATCAAACAATGAACGTTATTAATTTAGGAAAAAAAAAGTTTCTTTGAGTCGTAGTTTAACAAATTATGTCAGCTAACTTGACACTTCATCTTTAAAAAAAATATATATAACACTACCCTGGGCAAGTTATTTCAAAAGATGGCCCATTTAGCCAAGATTTCTAAATGGTACAACAATTGGCACTTTTCTGTTAACAAAAAATATTGCATATTTTTTTTGCAAAAGGACAACATTTCAAAAACTCATACTATGATAAAAAATACTTTTGTGTGGTCAAAGATCGACTTCACGAGTGTAAGTGAGATGGACATATGTGATAGAGTGAGCTAGAAAGTGACCCTGTTCGGCGACGAATTAGAGAGAGACTGACATTCAACTTTTAGAGTGAGCGAGATGGATAACTCAAAAGATAGCATAGTGGAACCGTGGAGAGAGTGGCCATATATGTGGCCAGTGAAATATGGCAAGTTGACTTGGCTTGGCTCTGATCGTTTTTTATTCAGCTGCCTTCTTGCGTTGGATTCGAGCCCAGCTAACGACGGCTGTGAGGCTAGAAATCGGTCCTGGGAGATACTTCTCTCGACGCAATGGCGACGGCTGATTTGAAACGAACAGGTGGACGTGGAGTATGGATGAAAGATTTCTGTTATTTTAATATCAGGTCCTGATGATGTTAAACAGAAGCAAAATGTTCGTCAAGTAAATTCAATATGGTTTAGTTTGAGTAGAAAATTCATTATAATATTTTAATTTGACAGCAAAAGTTAGAAAATCATAATTATCAAACAGAAGTAATTAAATAAATTACTATTAATGTAACAGTAGTTCCCCACCTAATATTGTTTACACCAAAGGTCTCCAAATTACGGCTCGCGGGCCAAATCCGGCCCGCCAGTGTTATCAATCCGGCCCGCGACTAACGAATTTAGCAAGCGTATGCTCGTTTAGGGCGTAGTACGCGGCGACTAGTTTAGAAATTACAGATAATGACAGGAAAATAAAAACGGTTTTGGCCCTTGGAACTTACTGAAGTAATCAGTATGGCCCTAATGCTGGAAAGTTTGGAGACCCTTGGTTTACACCATAAAGTCCTGAAACTTTTAATCAAGCATGAATACTTCGTTTTATATAAGTTTAAAATGATTTATTAAGTAGAAAAACAAGTAATTTAATGACAGGAAATTAAAACAGTTTATGGAATATTCAATATTCTAATGAAGCTATCAAAACCGATTACGAAAAATAAATGTTCAAATTATTACTGAGAAATATTTATTATACTAATGACAAAAATTAAACACAAAAGAGTTATATTGCTATCTGGAGCTGCTATAAAAGATATCGAAATATGAAAAATAATCCTCAATATCCGTCTTCAGAAAAAAAAAACACTTAAAAGCATTCTGAAATGCTCCTAAAATTAAGAAGGACAATGTGTATAATTATTATCCACTACTCTTAAAAGCATAGTTACTTTAAATGTATAAAAGCGACTTGTCTCAAATTAAAAATTCCTTTAAGATAATCGGTTCTTTTCTCTTCTCGTTTTTATATGCAGTAGAAATTACATCGGAAAGAATGTCGGGCGTCGCGACAGCCGCCCCCATCGTTGTCGCGAACCGGCGCCGTCATAGTTGTTAATTATCGTCGTGCTGCCAGCGAATGTCGAAAAATCGAGGTCACCGCAATGTTTAACCCGGATTAGGGTGACGCGGTTCTACTTGTCTGCCCCTCACAGCAAAGGAAAACCAAAGAACATCGTATCTTAGTTGTTTTCGCAATTGGTTTTATAAGAGTGACGTCATATTACAATAATTTACTGAGAATATTTAGTTTGAAATTAAGATGGTTATGAAATTAAATGGTCTAAGGATTTGTGTGAATTGTACTATGAGTTTTTTCGTCAAAATTCTCTCGTAAAAGTTTAAATGAATTAATTTTTTTATCATTACTGTTTCTCTTTGGGGGTATTCGATTTATTTATTTTTTGGTGCATCATTGGTACTACGACATAGAGTAAACGATTAAATTTTAGAAAAGGATACCAAGGGAATTTCATAGTTTTTTATGGCTTTTATTAATTGTGTTTTAGTTTTTAAGTTATGTTATCTACACTCCCTCTATCAAGCTTTGGCATCTTTTGAGTCGGGTCATCTATAGTATTCTGAGAAAAAGTATGTTATGCTAAAAGTACTTCATATTGGGATACATTTTATAATCTACTACCCTTAATGTTCCCTAATATGCCCTATGTATTGACAGAGCCAGAGAGCCCCGATGCTGGCCATGGTTCAAAAGTTCAAAGGAACTGGATCAATTTGCAATCGTGCAATTTCTTGTTGACAAATTAATTCTACCAACTGGTTAAGTTAAGCAAGAATATACGTTTCCTCAACTTCTTAAAAATAATTTTACATTGTCATATTGTTTGCTAATGAATACTAGATTTGTTCTACTTCCATAAGCAATAGCATCCTTTAGCATATCGCATACTGTGTGGCAACTCTGAGTGACATCTTTTTCATGTCGCCGTGTACGTTTTTCTCGGGCATTGTATCAAGCTCAATAAAATCAGATTACATCACTGCATACTTCTTAATCGCATTCGTTGTTGTCGTTCTCTACCGCACTCTCATTGTTCCGATTGATATGGCCTACTTCTATAAGTAATAGCATCCCTTAGGATATTGCATACTGTGTGGCTACTCTGAGTGATATCTTTTCCATGTCGCTATGTATATTTTTCTCTGGTATTGTACCAATCTAAATAAAATCAGAATACATCTTTGCATACGCATTAATTATTCCATTATCGTCGTTCTCCGACGCACTCCGATTATTCCCATTGATTTTCAGCGGTAAGAGGAAATTTTAAGATTAATCTAATAACGTTGTACCTCAAACGACCTAATATAGTGGTAGACCATTTGGACACTTAATGGTTTAACCGTCATTAACATTTTGATTTGAAAGGCAATACGCCAGCCCAAATTATAACTGAGATGGATACTGTTTACGGGGACTCTGCATCATCATATACCACCGTGAAATTTTGATGGCTGATGGCTCGATATTCGTATTTTCCCATATTTACAGAAACACTAACATAAACTGACATAAATAATACTGATTATGTGTTATATATTTAATGAATTCGATCTATTAATAACACATGCCAACAGTTGTTTTGGTGCCGGGGTTATTTGAAGCTAATTTCATACGAATTTGATGCCCTGAATTTTAATATGGTATTCATTTTTACCTAGGGGCTTAAATTTCTAAAATTTAACATTTTAGTAAAATATACGTTACACTATTTTTAGTTAAATCCATGGATTAAATAAAAAAAACTAAACACGGAATTTTTATTATTATATTATACAAATAATATTATATACAAAGATAGAGAAAAAGTTATGGATGAAATCAACTAGTCACTGAACACTTCAGAAGCTTCTTTTCCGTGTCATTCTTGAATATATTTGGGAACGCTGCCTTTTTAAACTCCAGCAGTAATCTGCCAACATGAGCGTATCCCATCTGCCATAGTAGCGGTCCTCCATAGTTTTAATATTCTAGTGAAATCTTTCACCTTGTTTCTCGCTGATGTTTCCTAAATTTTAAAGAAAATTATCTAAGTGGCTGTATAAATAGTGCACCTTAATGCTCATGTTATACCCAAGGGATCTGAAACTGTTAAGTATTTTGTTTATCAGTTCAACATAGTTTTCAGCTTTGCGTTTGCCCCGAAAATTTTCGAAAACTGCATGAAATGAAGACCGGGCTTTTCGCTCAGCCTCATTCATCGAATTTACGAAGATAGGATCCATTATGAATTGTTTTATTTGTGGGCCCTCAAACATTCCTGCTTGATTTTTTTCCATGCTCAACTGAGGTTTGTTTTCCCTATATATACAACGCAACAATAAACTTAGCAAAAATCAAGATAATGATAGTCAATAGATCACTGGAGGGGGAGACCGGGCCAATCCCTATAGCCAGGATTGAAGTGGTTAAGGATCTTATATATTTGAGTGCAATAATATTATACACCAAGACTCGGCTTGGACGCTAAAAACAAGTGATAAAAAGCGTATTGATGCCGTCGAAATGTTCACATGGAGGCGTATGCTCAGGATCCCATCGACCGAGAAACGTACTAATGAATCCATTCTGGCTGATCTCAACATCACTGAAACACTCAGTAAAACAATTAAAAAATCCATGCTGAAGTATTTAGGCCACACCATGCCAAGAGAGAATGGTTGTCTTGAAAAGCTGGTTGTGCATTGAAAATTAGAGAGAAAAAGCCTCGAAGAAGAATATATATATATATATATATATATATATATATATATATATATATATATATATATATATATATATATATATATATATATATATGTAGTAGTTCCAGTATACCTCGCCTAAGGTACTGGATGGGTCACGGGTGGTGGATTGTGAAGGTTCCATTAGATATTAATGGACAGCTGCGAATATCCCAAAATAAGCATCCCCGAACCAAGGCAAAAAGAAAGCTAAATCCACTTAGCGTCTGACTTGTATCAAGCGGCTGAATGGTCAGCGTCTGTTCACCAGTGGTGCGGCTGATATTTAAATTCTGGAACTAACCCCTCCAGTCTTAACCTCTGAACCGTCATGGTTCAAACCTTTAATTCAAAGTACAAGATGAAGCGTTCTAGTAATTACAAAATTACCCCAGGAGGTAGACAATCTTCTGCCAGCTTTGCTGGTACAACCGGACTTTCGGATTCTGGGGCGTCCGGGCTTAAACGCAAAATCTTTCAGAGGGAGTCGGAGACCTCTGGCCAACTTCTGAAACCGAAAATAAAAACTTTTTTTGGAACGGTAAATATCAATTCTCTCCTGCGTCCAGGAAAACTACACGAATTGGGGCGAACATTGAATCAGCAAAAAATCCAAATTTTAGCTTTGCAAGAAACCAGATTGACAGATGATAACACCTTGGAATTCGGCAACTACAGACTTTTTAAAAGTAAGACTGACAAAAGAATACTCAAAAATACACCACATCTCGGTGTTGCTTTCGCTATCTCAAGAAACATTCTTGGTTCTATAACAAATGTCCAGCCAGTAAATAATCGACTTATGACACTATCCCTCAAGTGTGCTAACAAAAACTATACATTAATCAATGCACACCTCCCAGTTAACGAAGAAAATAAATCTAATCCTGAAAAAGTAAATAAGTCCTGGGAAATTCTGGAAAAGACTATCTCTAAAATTCCCTCTAACCATGTAAAAATCCTATTGGGTGATTTCAACGCCCAACTAGGGAAAGAAAAAAAGTACAGGAAAACAGTCGGCAGTTTTCCCGCTCATAAATGGACTAACCATAATGGTAGAAGATTGGTTGAACTATGTTCGCAGTTTAATCTAAAAATAATGTCAACCCATTTTAAGAAGAAAATAACTAAACAAAAGACCTGGAGGTGCCCAAACACGTACATGGGTGAATTTCAAATTGACCATGTTGCCATTTCGTACCCCAATTATAAAGAGATTTTGAATGTTCAAGTCAGGAAAGGAGCAAATATAGACACGGATCACTACTTGACTAGAATCAAACTTAGCTTAAAACTTCGAAAACTTATTCAAAAGGGGCGAAAATAAAACCAGCCCTAACAGAAGAGCTTGATAAACAACCTGCACAGAACTGGCAAGAATTAAAACAAAAAATTATTAAAACAGCCTTAAACTTGGTCCCTTTACAAAAACGTAGAAAACATCCGTGGTGGGATGAAGTTTGCGAGCAAGCAGTATTAAGCCGAAGTAAAGCATTCAAAGATTGGAACAGTCAAAAAACAGCAATAAACTATAACATCTTTTTGGAACTAAGAAAAGAAACATCGAAGCTAATTAGACAAACTAAAAGAAAATATGAAAACAATCAACTTAATGAAATAGAAAAAGATTTCCAAAAAAATAACACCCGAAACTGTTACAAAACATTTAAAACTAAATTAACAGGCTATCAACCGCAGAGCCTATGCTTTCAAAAGGAAAACGGACAACTAGCTCTAAATAACCAAGACAATTGCAAAGAACTTGCGAAATATTTTGAACAAATACTAAACTGTCCTGAGCCCTTAAACAAATTACCTACACTAAACCCTAAACAAAGAAACCCAGATTCATTACCATCGAATGAAGAGGAAATACTTAGGCAAATCAAGCGATAACAAAGCTTCTGGTGAAGATGGACTCACTGCTGAACTTTTGAAATCGGCTGGTCCAGGTACAATCAAGGAAATAACCAAAATTCTACAAGAAGTTTGGCGAACCGAACGGATTCCGGAAGACTGGAAAGATGCTCTAATCCATCCACTACATAAGAAAGGGGATAGAACGGATGTAAACAACTATAGAGGAATATCTCTTCTCCCAGTTTGTTACAAGATTCTATCTCAATGTCTACTAGACAGAGCACAGGGACAGTTAGAACCGAACATTGGTGAATATCAGGCAGGTTTTCGACCGGGCAGATCCTGCCCTGAACAGATCCTGAATCTAAAGTTGATTCTAAGACATCAAAAACATTTGTGGATTTCAAAAAAGCATATGATTCTATTGACCGCGAATCTTTATTCCGAATCTTGAAAGAACAAGGACTAGATCTGAAAACGCTGGCAATTATTAAAGCAACGTTAACTAACACGAGGTCAAAAGTTAAATTCATGGGTGACATCTCAGAACCCTTCGAAATTAAAACTGGTGTGAGAGAAGGGGATGGACTCTCGCCACTCTTATTTAACTGTGTTCTAGAAAAAGTAATACAGGAGTGGCGTGAAAAAAAGTCGGCACTGAATATTGACCAGCCCATTAAACTGGGGAGAACCAACATCAAAACTGATTGTCTATCATTTGCTGATGATCAAGCAATTTTAGCTCAAGATGTATTAACGGCTCAAAAGCAGATTGAAATCCTAAAAGAAACAGCAGAAAAGGTAGGACTCCAAATATCCTTTGAAAAGACACAATACATGACCTGCAACAGACTAAGAACACCATTTCTAAAAACAAAATATGGTAACATCAGACGAGTCTCTCAATTCAAATATTTGGGTGAAATAATCATGGAAAATGGGTTGGAAAAAGCGGCCAATAAGGGTAGATGTCAAAAAATAGAAACGGCATTGAGACTTACACAAAATATTTACAACAAAAAATGCCTATCTAAAAACACAAAACTGAGACATTACAACACGGTTATTAAGCCAGAATGTATATATGCTGCAGAAACGCTCATTTTGAATAGAAAGAGGGACATCGAGGACATTGAAAAGAAGGAAAGAAAAATCATAAGAAAAATCCTAGGCCCCAAACAAATAAATAGCACAACATACCGACTTCGAGAAAACCAAGAAATCAAACAATACACAGATATACATAGTGATATGAGAAAAAGAAGACTTAAGTTTTACGGACACATTAAACGGATGAATCCGAAGAGGCTAACTAGACAAATAGTCGAATTTTATGAAAATAGGAGTAGAGCTAAAGTAGAAATAATTAAATGGATTGCGGCAATTAAAGAGGACCTAAGATCAGCAAATATTACACAAAGTGAAATTCAGGATAGAGGTTGTTTCAGACACAAGGTTAACGTTTGGAAGGTTGGCCAGAGAGAAAAATGTAGGAAGACTGGAACAACTTGGTCTGACGAAAGGAAAAAAGCTCATAGCGAAAGAATGAAATTAATTAATATGGGCTCAAAGGAAGGCTAACAACAACAAACGCCTCTAATTGTACTTCGCGTGGTCCACCAGGGCCCATACGTGAATAATAATAATAATAATATATATGTAGTGTTAAATTTTCTTGGACTGCGTCCAATGAGACAGCGGTAGCTGAGTGTCATCACACACCCAACCGTTGGGTTCCATAATCTGAACACTTTACTATGACACTCAACTACTGCTGTCTCATTGGACGCAGTCCAAGAAAATCTAACACTACATATATACGCCATCCGATGGGAGGCCGGCGAAAACATGGGTTGTTGGCTGTGGATAGGATCTCCCTATTCTTGATGGTATGGTATATGTCGGCGCCCTGAAGAGTCTGAACCTCGAGAGACGAAACATATGTCATCCAGTTGAAGGGATAGGTGGGGCTCCTTCCCGGTCAATCAACCAACAAAAGTGTTCATATATATATATATATATATATATATATATATATATATATATATATATATATATATATATATATATATATATATACATACATATTGCGCTGTCAAGATGCTTGGAGGCGAGCAATTAAGAAGATATGCAAATCATGATCAATTTTTATCAGAAACCTTAACAAACCGCTTCATTAGGCCCAGCGTTTAGGAAAAATGATTTTTTCTCACCCAGCTGGGGGTCGTTTATGACATTCTTTTTTTCCACGTTCATGTTTTCTCTCTTGGGCTACTCTTTTTTAAGCCTGTGGTATGTTATGTCTCTGCTATCACAGAGGCACAAGAAACAAGGATATTTGGTGTGGCCACTTTGTTGTCCAAGGAGAAAGTTTCCCATTTTTAAGTTCACAAAAATCACTCATTAATGTTCATGATACTTTATCTTCTTCAAGACCAAAGCTATTTTATTTGTCATATATTGTCCCCATCCTCTAGAAGGACACATTTCAAACTTCACTGATGTCAATAAATAGGCGCCAATCATCTGGAAAATATTCAAGAAAACTCCTCTAATTTTGTGACAAAATACAAGATTGTTTTCTTGAAAGAAGAATGGCAGCAGACCCTTTTCTCTTGAACAGGAAAAAGATAATTTTGATTTTTCGTTCCGATAAATTGTTGTCGTTCAACCTGGAAGTAAGTAATTCAGAAGCTTCTTTTGACACATTGAGATCTCTAGTGAAATCATTTAGCTCATCATAATCACATACATAATAAGACTAAATCAGGATAAGTCCACTTGCGACGGTTGTTTCGATTGATTCCAATATTTACTATATTTACTAGACAGGAAATATTTCCAATATTTACTAGACAGGAATAACAGTCATCGAAGTGGTTTTTGGTTTCTCTCCAAACCATTGCTACGCAGAATTGTTGACTTGTTCTTTTCCTGGTAGTCAACTGTGGTAAATGTACTCTACAAGTTTTACAGACCAGATGCGGCGTTAAGGTTTTATCCGAATTACCAATCCTAACACCAAAGTATTTAAGCTCTCTTTACAACAGTTTTTCTGTGTCCTTTTAACGTGTATTCTCTACGTATGCAGCAAAACATTTCAGGATGATTTACACAACTTCTGTTACTTGAACTCATTTTATTAACAGCAATACAACAATCTAAAACACAGTACATTTTAGGTTAATTTTATAACAACTCCTTCCAAAACACAAATATCATGCGAGGCCAACTTCGATTTACCCTGCACAACGAGAAGTTACAAACTAACCTCAACTCTAGTTCAAGTGTTGAAAGTCACTTCAGTTATCGGAAAGGCAATACTTATACCATCTAGTGGATAATTCTGGAACTAACTCAACGGCACACTTAGGGCAAATATACAGAAACCAATCTTTATATAATTATTTTGGAACATCCATACTTGAATGTATTGAAATGAAAAAAAGCTGATATAATAAGTGGTTGTATCTGAAAAAGTAGAGCAAATAGAGAAACACTTATTTCATATTTAGATTTAGCGTCCCAAATATAACTAAAATTAGTTCTAAAAGCCTAGACACAATTTTTTTTTTCCTTTAGGCCTGTGTAATTCTTTACAGAATACACACAAGATAATGGACTGATATATTTTAATTGCATATGATAAATATTTCTGTTCAGTTGTATGATTATTTTAAGAGTAGATTTATACTGGTACAAGCAAAGAATTGTCGAGTGTTGACGACCCCTTGTCAAGTGTTGAGAAAAACTGGTGGGCGATACCAAATAAAATTGTTTACATTGTCAAGTAGTATCTGTTCCATCAACGATTTTATTTGATCTTTAGTCTCGGAGGATATACTTGCTTTCGAAAGATTTTACACGGACTAGCAATATTTTTCGTCTCTTTTATTTAGAAAGTTATTTCTGTCTTTATAACCCTTAGTTGTCGGGCTTGTGTCGACGTCTGAGAGCAGACTGAAGTAATCGCCAAATCCCGAAGATTATTTCGACCTTTTCGAGAAACCGATGTGAAGTCACAAATGCAAAGAACCAACGTGGTCTGCCCTATGCACCGAAGTTAGGTACATAACATGCGATATACAGTTAGACTCATGGAGGAAGTTATTTGAAACAGAAATTTTCACTCACGTTGACCACAAACCAAGAATAGACATTTTCTTATTGATTTAAAACATTTAATTTAAGAAACTTAAAAACGGTTCAGTCCCATCAACGGTATAAAATCTGAAAAACCATCTGAGTTTATGAACCTGTTGTTGGGTGAAATTGAAGTTCTATCTAAAAAAATCCATCCAGGAATTAATCACAAAATTTAAAATCTCATGGTCTACAATGCAACGATGTTTAAAACAGCTGAACAAAGTGTAAATTATCGGGATATATGTGACACATCGACTTTCATTTGAAAACAAAATTAATAATATTCTGCAGTGTACTTTGTCCAGGTTAGGTAAAGATCCTTTTTTTCAACAAGTTATTGCTGGAGATAAAAAGTGAATTCTATTCAGTAATTTACATAAGAAGAAACATTGGTTAACACCAAGACAATACCCTTGCCCATTGGAAAACTAAGTCTTCAGCCTTAAAATATGTTACTGACGGATTGCTGCATCTTACAGGAATTATTCACTATGAGTGTTCAGTTTCACTTGTGCTAAGTTTGATACCAACTAGTCATGGTTTTGAACCAAAAACATACAAGGCTAATTAATCTGCAGTATGATAATTCAAAACCTCATAGTGTGATAACCACCGCACAAAAAATCAAGGATTATTCGCATGTTAGTTAAAATACATGTCTGTTAAAATACCAAATTTTTAGATCTATATGATATTTTCTTTGCGAAAAAAAAATCCTATTACGAGGATTTTCAAAACGGCACTCAAAGAATATTTTTTTTCAAAATCATCCCTATTTTACCAAAAGGGAACAGAAAATTCATCAGAGGAATGGGCAAAGATTGTTAATAACGATTGTAAATTAAAACAATATTAATTATTACGTAAAATAAAACTTTGTTTAGTATCAAAAAAACTACATTAATTTTAGATACCCCTAATATTTTCTAATTTTTAAATGAAAATTAGAATTCTTACATTTTTTGCCTTAAATGTTGTTTAATAAGTTTCAAAACAAGTAACTGATTTATATGTGAAACAATACGGCCAAGTCATAACTATATACCTCTATTGTTACAATTAGAATGTGTAAACTAAACTTTGATTATTTCTTCTATTAGAACCTTCGGTGTGAGACACTAAACTCGTAGAGATTTGCCACTAAACACCAAATCACTTTTTTAAAATTCTCAACGTTTCGCTAACTTGGTTAGTATTATCATGAGATGATTTAATCTAATTCTAAAACTAAATTATGAATCATTTATATGATAACCCTACCTAATGAAGCATATAAAAATCATGAACCATGTAGTTTACTGAACCTTATATTAATAATTGATAAAGCTGTTATAAATCCTTAATCCCGGTTCATGATTTTCTTACATTTTTCTATTTGAATGCTTTCATTATCATTATTTCATTATTGAATGATTTCATGTATCCAAACCCAATTGTTATTTACATTTTTAACCTGTCTTAGATTACTAATATCTATATTGTGGACATGTTCGATTGCATGTTGGGCAACACAACATTTTTTATTTCTCCCATATCTAATGTGGGAATGTGTTCTTTATATCTGGATAATATGGATCTTTTTGTTTGCCCAATTAGTTTAACAACTAATTTGGTAAATCTCCGACTTTGCATGTTGATCTACATTACTCTTTGGATTTCTCAGGATTTCTCTTAGTTTATTATATGGTCTGTACACAACCTTAATGTCCACTTTTTTCAAAATTTTGTCTAGCCCTCGTGTTAATTGGGCATCAAACGATATTAGCATGAATTTATTTTTGTTCTGATTGTTTTGAACAGTCGAAGATTCTTTCAATAATGTTCTAAACATATGTTTTCTAATTAATTTATCTACAATGTTCTTATTATAACCATTCACTTCGGATACCTTCCTAATTAATTTCAATTCTTTATTATAAGTATATTTGTTTGAAGGAAAATTGATTTATCTGTTTATCATAAAATTTAAATTAGTCATCTTGTAACAGCCTTATTTCCCCCTTTCTGAAAAGCAAACTGCATATTTATAATCTAAAAGTACCCAGATTCTATGCTGCACCAAAAATTCATAAACCAGGACAATCAATCAATGTATCAACCATTGATTCTCCAACATACAGCTTGGCAAAATGGTTATCAGAGGAATTTGACAATCCACCAAACCAACTATCTTCCTGTTGTCTGATAAACTTAACAAAATTCATAGAAAAAGTCAAAAACACACATCTACAGGAAGGCGATGTATTGGTTTCCTATACGTATCATCGTTGTTTCCGAGTATCCTGATTCCACATACCTTGAGTTAAACGGTTTTAATAATAATAATTGTTTCTGAGTAGATCTCCTTAACAGGATTTACTATGAAGCAAAATTGTTTTCAGCTTAATAACAGGTAATAGTCTGTCACCGTTCTTAGCCAACTTATTCATAAGTAAATTTGAAACCGAAGCGAAAGATTAATTCAGTTACTTTCCGAAGGTGTGGTTAAGATATGTGGTTAACGTTTTTGCAATTTTCGATTCAAAAAATGAAAACTTAGATGATTTTATTAAGAACTAAAATAGTAAATTCCAAAAGATAATATTCACGAATGAACTCAAAAACAACGACAGTTTACCATTTATGTATGTTTTAGTCAGTAGAAATAATAAAGATAGGTTAGATCTTGATATTTTTAGAAAACACCACCACTTCGAGATACATTCCTAACGATTCGAATCGTAGTTTCCAAAATAAAATGGATGGTTTAAATTTTATAGTAAATAGGTTTATCAATTTTCCTTTAAACAAAGCTAAGTATAACAAAGAATTAAAATGAATTAGGGAGGCATCTGAAGTGAACGGTTATAATGAGAACATTGTAGATAAATTAATTAGACAATATAAGTTTAGCAAATTATTGAAAGAATCTTCGACTTTTCAAAAGGATCAGAACAAAAATAAATTCATGGTAATACCGTTTGATGCCCAATTAACACGAGGGCTAGACAAAGTTTTGAAAAAGTGGACATTAAGGGGTTGTGTACAAACCATATAATAAATTAAAAGAAGTTCTGGGTAATCCAAAAGATAAAGTAGATCAACATAAAAAGTCGGGAATTTAGGAAATTAGTTGTCAGGATTGTGATCGAAGGTATATTGGGCAAACATAAACATCCATATTAACGAGATATAAAAAACACATTGCCCACATTAGATATGGTAGAAATGAAAAATATTGTGTTACCGAACATGCAATCGAACATGACCACAATATATATATTATAAATTTAAGATTGCTTAAAAGTGCAAATAACAGTAGGGCTTTGAATGCATATGAAATCATTCAAATAGAAAAATGTAAGAAAATCATGAACCGAAATAAAGGACCAATTCCGTTCAGTCAACTTTTTCAATTATTAATGTAAGTTTCAGTAAATTCACTGTTCATGATTTTTACACCCTTTATTAGGTAAGGTTATCATATAAATAGAACATAGTTTAGTTTTAGAATTAGAATAAATCAAATCCCGATGATGCTAACATGGTTAGCGAAACGTACGTCGAGATGTTTAAAAAAAGTGATTTGATTAATAGACCTCCGTCGCTGCTCACTAGAAAAGGCATGACTCTATAATATGGTAGTGCGATAAGACCCAGAATAAAATCAAATAATTACAATAGGAGGTCGTCCGCTTTATTTTGGTCTCTGCAATACATTTTTAATAAAAAAATGCAGTCTTAAGTGGTTAAAAATGGAGTTTCAGAATTCACCATCGTTTAAGTTATTGACCAGGCGAATAATATTATCATTAATGAAAAAATGGAATAAGAAAAAAAATATTACAAAAATTATGTTTGAATTTACAGATATTCCAATATAGAGTAAATATATAATTCTATTCAAATACACGTAAAATAAATTATGATAATGTTTATGTGTTATCATAAATGATAAATTATTCCATCTCCCCTTATTATATTCACAGTATCGTGACTCCGCCAGATATATGGGAATCGTGGTGCATCATTTATATTTATATATTATTATATTTTCTGCCATTTCCAGACTTGTTATGTTATCGCTTTAATACGTAGTCTGTATAAAAAATATATCGCCAAAAAAAATGCACATAAATATGAAATATTCAAATATAAAGAGTTTTTCAATAAAGATGTCAAAACTTTTACGCTTAATATCGGCAACACCGTTTGAAATGTAAATATCACTAATATAGTGCTGTGTTCAATATATTGTGTTAATTCACCATGGAAAGCTGCACGATACGTTGCTAGGTGACACGATACGTTGCTAGGTTTGGGATAAAAATGATCTTTTCTGACGAGCGCACTTCTGGCTTAATGAGTATGTGAACAAACAGAACTGTACGATTTTGAGAGTCACTGTTTGGTGGGATTTTTGTGCCGAAAGAGTGATAAGAGAGACTATTTTTTTTGAAAGTGATGATTAAAATCCTGTTAATAATGAACGCTATGGGAATATGCTAACAGAATAACTTTGGTCTGAACTGATCAATGTGAAAATAAATATCGTTTTCTTTGAACAAGACTTTGCGACATGTCGCTCATCTCGTCAGACACTCGATTTATTGAAAGCGATGATTAAAATCCTGTTAATAATGAATGCTATGGGAATATGCTAACAGAATAACTTTGGCCTGAACTGATCAATGTGGAAATAAATAACGTTTTCTTTGAACAAGACTTTGCGACTAGTCGCTCATCTTCAGACACTCGATTTATTGCAAAGAAAGGTAATGTCAACTGGCTGCCAAGATCATGCCATCTGACCCCCGTGGATTATTTGTGGGGCTATGTATATCTCTGATTTACAGAAATAAACTCCAAATAGTTATTTGCCTTAACTAGCAAGATTTATTAAAACTACACAATACCGTAAAACGGGATAACTTTGAACATGTTTTGGAAGTTTTTTGTAGGTAACTTTTTTTTAACATTCTAAATTCCAATGTTTTTTACGCCAATAGAACAGTGTGTCGTTTGGCTATTAGATGTCTAAGAAATACAATCTCCCCCACCCCCACAATTGTATATATGTATAAATATATATATATATATATATATATATATATATATATATATATATATATATATATATATATATATATATATATATATATATATATATATATATATATATTATATATATCATCACCATCAGCCCGCCTCGATTCACTGCAGGATGAAGGCCTCATCAGCATGCTTTCACAGTCCTCGCCTTTCTTTCACAGTCCTGGCCTTTCCTCTGCCGCTCGGGTCCTATATACTTAATGATGTTATCAGTCCATCGTGCTTTCGGTCTTCATCGCAGACGTTTGTAATCAAGCGGTATCCACTCCAGGAATGCCCTGATCCATCTGTCGTCCCATCGCCTCGCTATATGGCCTGCCCTTCTCCATTTCAATTGCTTTATTCTTCCAATGATGTCGCACACTTTCGTTTGTTCCCTGATCCATGCGCAGGTCTTTCTGTCTCGTCTTGTAATGCCAAGCATACATCTTTCCATTCCCCTCTATGCTACCCGAAGTTTTTGAATTGATTGCGATGTGAGTGTCCAGGTTTCACTTCCGTATGCCATAACGGGTAGGACGCACTAATGGAAGACTATTCTTTTCAGGCGAAGTGGGAATCTGTTCTTAAACATCATGTTGAGCCTGCCAAATGCCTGCCACTTACATTTAACATGCCGTTCCATCTCCCAGGCGGTATCCCCCTCCATTGTCCTTCCTAAAACTGGTTTTCAGGTTTATTTTTAAGCCAAATGGTTCTCCAGCTCTTTACAGCTCGTGTATATTGATGACAATATTGATGACAATTATTTCGCACACAGTGCCTTTTGAAACGAAAATACAGTATATTTACTACATCACAAATACAACACGAATTTTCCTATCTTAAGATGGCGCTGTGTACAAGTAACAATTGTCATTCTATTTTCGAATGTAGAGGAGATTTAAACATTAGTTTTATTTCTTTTGTTTTAACCAATTTTCATCAAGTTAAATATGTTTAAAAAATGTAACATATTTTTTTTTGTGCTAAAAACATGAAAATTATCGTTTACGATTAGTTGGTGAAATTCATGCGAAGCAATGTATTTACGATGCAATTATAATTGATGACGACATAAGCAATGCAATCAAACAATATATAGTAAACATTGTCTGAATGATTGTGGCGTGTTGATATTTTTTTTTTCTTTATTTACATAAGAACAGATATTTTTTTAGGTCGTAACGAAAGACCCAAAAAAAGGAAAAAATAATAAATAGTAAAACCAAAATTATAGTTATTAGTAAATAAGTAAAGATTAATAACTAAAGTTTCCACTATATTTAAAATTGTAAGTATCACAATTGTTTCGACACATAGTGCCTTTTTCAAATACAAACTATGATAAACTAATACTAAAAAGTACTTGAAAAAGACACTGTGTGTCGAAACAATTGTTATACATACAGTTTTAAATATAGTGGAAGTTTTAGATATTAATCTTTGCCTATTTATTTAAAATGAATTTCTATCAAGTATCGGCTACCTCAGTTACATTTAAATATAGTACTTGACCCAAAAATATATAGTAATTAAAAATCCACTCTCAAACAATACCGCCTCGCAATAATATAAGACGAGAAAGGATAAAAGATTATTATTTTAAGAAGACATGGGAAGACAATACTGAATGTATAATAATTTTAGATTGCTTTATTATGACAAAGCGGAAACTTGTTGGAGTAAAACCAACGACTTGGATGCAATGTGTTACTAGATTTTCCCATCCGATTGTTTAGCCACTATCAACTTATCAGTTGTCCTTAATAAAATATATAAAATAAAGTTCGGAATAGAAAAAAATGGAAAATTAATTTATTCAGTCACAGTTCAGAGTCACAATTTTTGCTTTATTACAATAATTTATTCACTATCCTAAAAATAGCGTGTTGATATTCAATTATATTATTATATTAGTTAAGAATTAATAATTTGACTGAAATCAATATTTTTATTCTGCCTTTTTTATGTTAGGCTAAAACACACGTACATATTGTTTTTAAGATAGCACATATTGTCTTTAAAATTGAGATGAATATATACATGAATACATAGATAATAAGGTACAGTAAGGTATACGTATAGTTTATTCATTGGGAAAGATGACTAAATCAAAATGAAATATAAGAAGTTATTTATTTTTAGTAATTACGTTGCTAAGAAAGTTATTGATGTTTTTAACCATTAAACTAAAATATGCATATCTCAGCTCAAACAAAACTTTATTATAAAAAAATCTAAATAAAAACCATTTTAATCGATATACTTTTATAACAAGTAACAAGTTTATTCATGCGTAAAATTCCGGAGTCCTGGAGACGACGAAGTCGTTGAAGGCAGTTTTTGTACCCTCTTATTTTTTAAAACATTTCTGGTGCAGGAAGATGTCGAGGTGCTTGAAAAAGAGGTAGTCGGTAGGCGAGAAGTCAGGCGAGTATGGCGGATGGTCCAGAGTTTTGTAGCCCAAATCATGCAGTTTTTGCCGCGGGGTCATTGAGACGTGTGGGCGAGCGTTGTCATGGAGGAGAATTGGTTCTTTCCTGTTGACCAAGCCAAGCATATGCTCCGTAGGTTTTGACGCATTTCATCGATTTACTGGCAGTGCTTCTCAGCTGAAATCGTTTCGCCTTGGTTCAGGAAGCTGGGATGAATCAGACCGGCCGCAGACTACCAAACAGTCGTCATGACCTTTTTTGTGTATTTTTAGCTTTGGGAAGTGTTGGAGAGCTTCGTTGCGTTCCAACCATTGAGCCAATCGTTGCCGATTGTTATAAAAACCGACTTATTATCGCACGTCACAATCTATTCGAGAAACGGATCGTTTTTATTGTGCAAAATAAGGGCAGACAATACTTTAAAACGACGATTTTTTTGATTTTCAATCAATTCGTGCGGTACCCATTTATCGCGCAGTACCGTTTATTAGTGGTTTCTGGACCAAACGCATCGTTGATATCGCGAGCTGTTTCGGCAACTTTTCGGTCTAGTTTCAACTGGAATAAGAAAATTAAATAAATTTGTTTTTTGTTCATGTTGCATTTGATTCTCCGAAACAATTAGCTAACATTATTTTATAAAAAAAAACTAATACTACCATTAGATACAACGAAAAATGCGCTTTAAAATTATATATAATATCAAAGCAATTTAGCACAAATTTAGTGGCAAATAAAGCGTTTAAAGTCAGAATTCTTAACATCCTAATATTATTATTATTTATTCAGTATAGAATCCTTGTGACTCAATGAAATGCTTAGTGGAAAATGCTTAGTTATGAAATGAAGTGGCTTTAGTAAGCCCCTCTGATACTCAATTTGGGATTCACCGGTAAAATCGTGGTCAAGATATTTAGATGTCCGGAATCCTATTAAATAGCTTTTTTTTCACAGATTAAGAATAGCTAGAAGAGAAATGTAAGCTATGTTCAGTATTAGAAGTAGTACTACAATAATCTTTTTATTCATTAAATTATATTTAAGAAAAAAACATCTTTAAAAAGAGACATTTTTCTTAAAGTTAACAAATGTTTTTTTTACAGCATTTGAAATGTTTGCTTAAAACGTGCATCCAAAAGGAGGTCAGAATTTTATTTTATTTTACAGCATTTTCCCAACAAGTGGCAAAGTTTCCAATTGTTAGGATAATTCAGTGTTTTATTTCATTGTGCTCTTAAGGGATCATTTGAATATAAAAGTTAATATTTTTATAGCTATTTATTCTATACGTTTTAGCACAAATTTGGTTTTTTTTAAGAAAAGGAAAACTTACACATTAATGTCGTTTAATGTCAAAATTATAATTACTAGCACTAATTTTTTAAGTTTTTAGTAACCCGTTTTAAACTACTCACGTCACAGTTAGAAACTCACGATTAATTGTTTTAATACATTAAATGTTCAACATTTCTATCATTTGTGTCTGCATAAACCTGGCACCGTTTGAACTTACTTTTCCGAACACGTTGAAAACCTTCTGGTATATTTCTTATCCTTAACAGCAACTTCTCTCTAAATAGGAAGCATATCGTTGTTTTAAATTGTATTAAAATACACACACTGAAATAATTTTTGTTTTCCCATGTCGTGGGGATCATCTCAATTAGTCAATGCTACGTTGCCATTTCCATTTTGGTTCATATATGGCGTAATTATTTACCAAAAAGAAATTTTAACAATGTTCATTGATTTATTTGCATTTTATTCGTTAAATAATAACCAATTATTATTTGCCAAATATGCTTCTATAAGCAGCGTGTCTCGACATGTATGGACTAAATTTTAACAGCGTGTTCTATGGCCAAAAATGATGGTATTTTGTTATAAATAACATAAATCTGAATCAAATAATACATACTAAGGTAATTGCGCTCCCCCAAATGAGGCATCCTAAAGACGGGTTTTCAAAAATATTTACGAAACTGCTTACAATAAAATTATTAAATTTTGCAATTGTTCTAAACTTGTGCTCTAATAATTGCCCAATTTTTTTGTACGTTTTTTTTTTATTTTCATTCAAGAATATAAAATTCCTTACTTTTTTACGTAAAAAAAGTACTCCAAGTTCGCTTCAATAAGCTGCACCGTTTAGTAAATCACTTCTCGTGGGCAATACTATAAGACACATCCAAATAAAAAAAGAAGAAATTTTAAGAAAATATTATAGCTTAAAATATTATTTATTTTTATTAGATACATTTTTTAATTAAGATGAATTACAAGTATCGTTCAAAGTGCATTCCTTCAACTCCAACACCTTTCTGACACCTCCGCACAACAGATTGTATGGCGTTGTGACTAAAATTTGGATTAGTCTGCAAATCTTCAGACGCATCTTGAATTATTTAGATCAACTCCGCTCTGATTTACAGGGGTTACGTCAAATACATTCCAGACGAAAAAATCGAAAGGAGTCAGTTTCGGTCAATGGTCATGGTCATGGTCATGGTCCTGGTCTTAACCGAACATTCGGGAAAATTATTATTTAGCCACATACTATTTTCAGCAGTATAATGTGCGGGGACATCACCCATTTGAAACCAGCATTCATTCCTTAAATTAAACGAAACATTTTGAAGATATTCGAAAAAATTGTCTTTTAAAAAATCGTTAAATAATGCTCCATTTAATCGTGGTGGGAAAATGTGGGGCCCACAAAGAGCCCCGTTAATGTCACCGCGCCATATATTAATACTGAATTGTTCTTGAAAAACCATAGAGCGGATTATGTGAGAATTCTTATGAGCCTTTTTAAATTTTGAAAGTTTACCTATCCACTGCGAGTAAGTGTAGCTTGATCAGTCCAAATGATTTAATTTTTAAAATTAGGATCTTCCTCCACATCATTTAAAAACCAGTTACAAAAATGTATTCACCTTTCGGCATCACCTGGATGAAGATTTTGGATTGACTGCATACGGAAAGATTTCCTGTGGTCCTTTTTTAAAACTGGGAAAACTATATTTTTAGAAACTTGAATAGCTTGACCGCACACCTGTTGGGCGGTTTTTCGGACGCTTAATTTATCATTTATCATCATGTATTGAGGAGGACAAAGGTGAACATTTATAAGACTGATTAGACTTACAGTGACATATGCTACTGAAACCTGGGTGTTAAAGAAAGGTGAAATAAATGGTGAAAAGTTGGGAAAGAAAGATGCTAATAACAATTTGCGGAGGGAAATGTATAGACGTGGGTTGGAGAAGAAGAGCAGATAGACTGGGAGAGGATGCCAAAACTAACCCTCTATTGAGGCCCTATCAATAAAAGAAGGAAGGAGAGACCGAGAAAACAGTGGCACAGTAATGTAATAGTGGATTTGCTAGATGCCAAGAACTAGAGGAAAAAGGCGCTAACTAGGAAATAATGGAGAAGAACAATTTGGGAATTCACAAAAACAAAAATAATGAAACATATATAGATCGTTAATGTCATTTGTAATTTTTGTTAATAACCCTGAACTTACATGGCCTGTAGACATTTTTTAATAAATAAGCGACGCATGAGAATAATAATTTGCATTTCTTTAACTTTATATTATATCAGCAGCTTTATATTATGTTGGCTTTTTGTAAAAAGTTGAAGTAATAATATTTTCTTTGTTTTGAAAGAAACGTCTCAGAGTAACTAAATATGGTATCTGTATGTAATGGTTTTTTTCAAGTTCCATTTCCACTATACAAAATCTACTACGAATATACAAAGATCAGCCGAAAGAACTGCATTATTATTTAGTTTATTAATTTCCAGATAGATTCCTTATTGCCTTTAAAAGACACCTTTTCAATATGTAAGTTACAATATAATGTAATATGTAGTAATATATAAGTAAAAATATAATTAAAATGTTTATTTATTTTTTAATTTAAAGGCGTCAAACTTGGGTAAAAAAATGAGACGGACCTGTTCAGTGGGTCAAAAAAGTATTGGCACATTCTGCTTTTTTTTCTTCAATTCTCAATTTGTATTTATATTTATAATAAATAAAAAAAAATATCGTCGGAGCCAAACAATTTTGCGATAATAAAAGTTGAGATGAAGCAGAAAAGTACACTTGAAACTTAAGGGTAAAAAAAATATTGGTACAGTTATGATTTGTTTACAAACAGATAAACATAAAAATATAATTCTCAAGAAACATTTAATCTGTTTTCAAAATATGTATGTAAACAAGATCAGTTATGCAAACAATATGTATGTAAACAACTGGTAAAGCACAGTTTTATCTCTTTATATGCTTTCTGGTCTGTTCGGGGCTTTAAAATAGATAAAACCGTAGAACATTATGTGCACTTTCGTAACCAATTAGTTAAATGTTATCGCAAAGGATTGAACTACCGTAAAATCATTGTAGCTTAGAGTTAGGGACATAAAAAATCTATTTAAACAAATTGGTTCTGTGCTAAAAAAAAAACAAAGTTAGCACAACCTCGGAGGTTTACTGTAAGTGAAAAATAACGAATTAACCAGTTAGTTTAGAAAAAATCTATTACTTCAGCTTCTAGCATAGTAGAAGAGATGGCTTCAAAATGCGATGTTCTATTCTATCTTCAAACTGTAAGGAATATCATACATGGTTTCACTTCTAACGGTAGAGCACAGAGGAGAAAACATTTCATTAGTGAAGTCAATCGCAACAAAATAATACAGTTTGCCTTATTTAAATAAACCTATAGAGTTTTGGAAAAATTTAATATATTCAGATCAGAAAAGGGTTATCAAATTAGTACTATAAAATTTTGAAAATGTTCTTGCAGCCATTTTTTTCCTATTCCCGCCATAATTGGCATTTGTGATTAGTATTGTTTGACAAATTATCATGAAAAGATATACAGTTGCACAGTGTATACCAATTATTCAAATTTACTACTGAAATAATAAATCTTTTTGGGTTAGGTTTTGTGAACTTACGTGAAATTTCTGGTTGCATAATTGACCTATAGAGCTTCCTACTCGCAATTTGATTCAAAAATTGGAACCAAATTGTAGTGTTTGTGATGTTGAGAACCCAACCCGTCAAAAATTTAAACGTATTGCGGAAACCATCGATGCTATCTATGAATCAGAGCGTGAATGAAAATCCAGGGCATCAATTAAAATCGTTCTCAAGAACTTGGGCTTTCTTATGACACTAAATAGAATATTCTTCATAAAGATTTACACTTCAAGGCGTATAAAATTCAGTTAATCCAAGAACTCCAACCAAATGCCCATTTGTTGCGTAGAAATTTTGCAGCTTGGGCAATTTGAGCAATTGAAACATATCCATTAATTCACGAAAAAATTATCTTCAGCTATGAATCTCATTTTTGGTTAAATGGCTTCGTATATAAGGAAAATTGCCGCATAAGGAGTGAAGAAAAGCAACATGCAGTTCTTAAAACACTTTTACATCCATATAAATTAACAAATAGGTGTGGTTTATGGTCCGGACGTGTAACTGAACAATACTTATTTAATAACAAAAATGGAAATGCAGTTAATGTTAATGGAGAACGCTACAGAAATATGAATACTGATTATTTTTGGCACGAATTGGATGATTTTGATCTGGACGACATGTAGTTTCAACAAGATGGCACAACATGCCATACATCTCGTGACACAATCAATTTATTGAGTGAAAAGTTCAATGACCCTGTAATCTCAAGAAATACCAATATTACCAAGCCAACAAGATCATGCGATATGACTCCATTGGATTTTTTCTCTGGGGTTATGTCAAATTATAGGTTTACACCAATAAACCACAAAAACTCAATGACTTGAAACCAACATTATTCGTTTCGTAGGTAAAATAAATGCCGATTTATATGGCAAAGTGATCGAAAAATGGTATTCCAGAATAGAATTATTTTTTAAATCCAGGGGCGGTCGATTACATGAAATTGTCTACAAATAAAAGTGCCATGAACTAATATTTAAAATTAAAAAAAATTCACTTTCATATCTTCTACTATTTAGTTTTTATTCGAAATTAAAATATATAGCTTTTTTTAATAACACAGGTCGACATGATTTTTGAGACATTGATAAGAATGCTCTTTTTACGTTTCATTTAGGTAGTTATTAAAAAACCTTTTCGCAGAAATGGTCTAGTACGACCCATTTGCTAGTACCTGGTTCTCCTTTATATCATGGGCTCAAGTCGATTTTATACAAAATGGCAAGTTCTAGTCGTCAATTTTGCAAAAATCCAGCGGATAAGTGTTATTATATATGCGGACGATTTATTTTAAAATCACAAGATAGATCTATATCCAAAAAAGTTAAAAAAGCTTATTTTTTATATTTTAAGTGCCAAATTGGAGATCAAGATAAAACTTGGTCTCCACATGATTGTTGTGTGAGTTGTCATGCAAATTTATGGATAAAACACTTTGAATATAAAACTACAGGAAAGAACATATGATTTGGTAAGTGCGACAAGAATGGTATCTGCATCAGAAGTTTGATGTTCCTATGGTGTAGAGAGAGACTACAGACTATGTAAATCATTGCTACTTTTGTATCACTAAAACAGAAGGGATTTCAAAAAAGCAAAGAAATAAAATTGAGTATACGAATTTGCCTCATTAGCCAGGAATTACCGGTACCGATTGCGCCTTTACACCTGGACAACATGTTTACCGATGATTCTAATTCTTCATCAGGATCTAATAGGAATCTTCCAGGTGATTTCCGTTTTCAAGAAAAATTAAATGAAAACGAATTGGCGGCTTGGAAATGTTTTGTAAGTGTAGTGTTTTGTAAGATTTCTTGGCAAACAAGAAAGATAAAAAGTATAAAAACTTCATAGATGAACTTTTGAAAGCTTATGAAACACTAGGGTCTCACATGCCTTTAAAAATACATTTTTTACACTCTCATTTCGATTTTTTCCCGGAAATTTTGGGTGCAGTAAATGACGAACAAGGAGAGAGGTTCAACCAGGACTTCAGGACGATTAAAGCAAGATAACAGGGATGCTGGAACCCATATTTTTTGAGCAACTACTGTCGGTTTTTAAAAAGAGATGATGCTACAAACACAAAAGGAAAAAGTGAAAGTTTTTATCGTTGTATGACTCATGTAATATATTTTTTATTCACATAATCCTCAGTAATGTATTTGTATAGATCTAACAAGTTTTACATGTTTATATTAAATAAATATTGAATTGTAAAAATATGTCGTTTCGTTTTTTCCCCTTCACTGACCCCCTGTAACAAAAATACTGCACGTCTAACAGAAATAAGCTTATTATTTTCGGATTTAGGACTACAAAATATTTGGTATAATCTACTTTCATCAATGTTACGGCAAAAAAGTGTAAATTTCTTGACCTGTGTAATCTTTTGTAATATTTTCGGTTGTGGTGGATGGAAGTTTGTTGGGATGAAACCAAGTACGGAAGATCAATCGAGGAACAATTAAGATTATTGTGAAACAGAGTAGTGGAAATATACTGGTTTAGGGTAGTGTGACTTACAGTAGTGTTAGACAATTATGCTTCATTGATGGTACGATGAACGCCGAAAAAAATATTGATAGTTGAGGCATAAACTGCTGATCAGCATTGAACGTCCTATACGTCCAATTGGGTCCAAAACGTCCAAAACGGGAACTTAATTAATCGTTTATCTTCGAACAAGATAGCAATTCTAAAAACAGCCAATAGAACAAAAAATTGATGATTTATAATTTTCTTATGCAATTAAAGATACCCGCTCAGCAATCGAATGTAAATCCGAAGACTGTCATGGAAAATATGTAGAAAACTATGTTGATTGATTTGAATATATGATAATTGATGTAAATAACTGTTACCAATGGAATAATGATAAAATGTTACTATGTTTTACTCATTAAAAAAAGCTTTTTAAAATAATTAAATCGCTGTCAATAAATTTTTGTCATTTTAAAATTCATTGTGCTCATTGATCAATTCTTCTATTGGGACCTTTGGTGTGAAACACTAAACTCGAAGAGATTTGTCGTTAAACCCCAAATCCTTTTTTTAGACTTCTCGACGAGCGTTTCGCTAACCATATTAGCATCATCAGGAGATTATTTAGTCTGAGATCTAGATTAAGTCATCTTCTGATGTTGCTAACATTAGTAACGACTTGTTACGAGGTCAGCGAAACGAGTATCAAGAGGTTTAAAAAAGTGATTTGGTGTATAATGGGAAATCTGTTTGAGTTTTTTATAAAACTAAGTTTTTAAATAAATAAGCAAAGATTAATATCTAAAATTTCCATTATATTTTAAATTATATATATAACAATTTTTTCAAACTATGTTAAACTAACAATAAGACAAGTAATTATAACCTATACTGTCCATAACCTATCTAAATTTTTCCTTTTGTTAATTTCTAATTTATTATCATCATGTAACATTGACACTATGCTTTTCTAACATTAAGGGTTAGCATAATGAGAATTACTTTGTTGTTTAGTGTAACTTCTTTTATGTTCATTGAGCCTAGTAGAGAAAGATCTAACTAAAAGTTTCTCCAAACTAATTTCTTTCGGTGTACAAAATGTATTCCCGACTATAGCACCAAACGAAGTAATAGAATTAGTTACCAAATTACTTCTTAAAAATAAAACTTCTTAAATAAAAAATAATTTAATAATGAAACAAAATATTTTAGAGCTACTGTCAGTTACGTTGGATCAGAACTATGTCGGATTTGATAATTTATTTTATGTTTCGAATAACGGTCTGATAATGGGAAATACTTTAAGTCCTTTGCTGGCGGAAATTTTTATGAACAGCTTAGAAAATAAGACAAATCAACATCAGTTGTTTAAATAATCACTTTAGTGGTACACATATGTTGATGACAAGCTAATTTGGTTTTACAGATTCTGCTAGACAAATAAATCAATTCTTAACTTAGACAAATTCTTCACATAAGAACATTAAATTCACAGTAGAAGAAGAGTAATCTAATAGTATTAACTTTTTAGACTAACCAATAACTAGAAAAAACAATAAATATTATTTTGTAATTTTTCATACACCATCACATACAGATTTAGTTAAACGCATTAAATCTTGTCATCCTTATTCACAAAAGATGCCGGCATTTAATTCATTTATACATAGATTATTAAATATCCTTATGTCAATAGGTAATTATAATAAAGAATTGAATATCATCAATCCGATCGCAGTAAATATATATATATATATATATATATATATATATATATATATATATATATATATATATATATATATATATATATATATATATATATATATACATATATATATATATATATATATATATATATATATATATATATATATATATATATATATATATATATATGTGTGTGTAGTGTTAGAATTCTTTGGACTGCGTCCAATAAGACAACAGTGCTGGGTGTCATCAGACACCCAACTGCTGGGCTTCACAATCTCATGTGGAACACACAACAACCTGCGTCTCCGCCTAGATGAGCATTTTGTTGATTGTTTGACTGGAACGGGCCCCACCCATCCCTTCCATTGGAGGACACATGTTTCGTCTCTTGATGTTTAGACTCTTCAGGGCACTGACATATGCTCTCTCGTCAAGAACAGGAAGAACCGATCCACAGTCAACAACCCATACTTTTCGCCGACTTCCCGTCGGATGGCGTATATATGCAGTGTTAGAATTCTTTGAACTGTGTCCAATGAGACAACAGTGCTGGGTGTCATCAGACACCCAACTGCAGGGCTCCACAATCTCATGTGGAATATACAACAACGTGCGTCTCCGCCTGAATGAGCATCTTGTTGATCCATTGGAGGACACATGCTTCGTCTCTTGATGTTTGGACTCTTCAGGGCACCGACTTGTGTTTTCTCGTCAAGATCAGGAAGAACCGATACATAGTCAACAACCCATACTTTTCGCCGACTTCCCGTTGGATGGCGTATATATGCAGTGTCAGAATTCTTTGGACTGCGTCCAATGAGGCAACAGTGCTGGATGTCATCAGATACATTTACATTACATTTACATTTTTTATACTTACATAAAATAATAAATAAAAAAATTATAATAAGACCATTAATTTAATATATCCTGCCAATAATATTAAAAATATAGCGCACAAAACAATTACATATACACGAAAAGTTACCCAATTAGTATCTGAAGATATATTCAAAATAAATTATATATTGATTTTAAAACAAACAATAGTCTTGGACGCCTCATTAAAAACAAAAGAAGTCAACCAAATAAACTCTAAATCAGAAATTTATTTAAGTGCCGGTCGTGTCCAAAAGTCTATGTTGGACAAACAGGAAGATCTTTCTCTACAAGGCTCTATGAACATAAAAGAAGTTACACTAAACAACAAAATAATTCTCGTTATGCTAGCCACTTAATATTAGAAAAGCATACTTTGAATGATAATTTTTAAATGTTACATAATGAGAATAAATCCTAAAAATTAAATCTTTTAGAGAGCCCAGAAATTAATAAAAGGAAAAATTTCGATATTTTGCTAAATAACCAGCCAAACTTGAATGGTTCACCGTTATTAAACTTATAATGCCCTCCTAGACTTTTCTTACTGTTTGTTTAACATAGTTTGTATTTGAAAAAGTGCACTGTGTGTCGAAACAATTAGATACAATTTTAAATATCGTGGAAATTTTAGATAATAATCTTTGCTTATGTAAATATATATATATATATATATATATATATATATATATATATATATATATATATATATATATATATATATATATATATATATATATATATATATATATATATATATATATATATATATATATGGTTAATTATACTCTTGTAAAAAATAAGCTCTTTTGTTCATATTATTTAAACTTGAATACAATTGGTTTTAGATAAGTATATCGGGTTTATTAAATTTTATGTAAGAAATATTAGCCATTTTTGACTAACTCTCCATTAGTTACAATATTTTAATTAAATTGAAGTTTTCTGTTATAACATTTAATATCAATGTGTACGAATTTATATAAAGACGGTTAGCAAAGGTGTTTAATTTTTATTAATTATCTATTGTTTCAGGCTAAAAACGGGATGGAGCGTAAAGACGGGCAGTATGAGTGGCTTCAGTTCAACACCAACAGTAAACGAACCGCTCGCCGAAAAGGAACAAAAGGCAATAGTTCAAGTAATTCAAAGGGCTGAGAAATTAGACTTCACGGAGCAAGAAAGGGTGAATATTTCCTCGTTTTCGCTTCCTTTGTATCTGAAGTTAATTGGAAAAACGATTTGTTTCCGTGCAATTTACGAATTCCTTATTTGTTAAGCAATGTAATAGGTTTCAAAAATGTTTAGTAAAGGACACTCAGATAGTGTTTATATTGCAGGATCTTTGGTATAAGATAATATTTTATACCTGCTAATGAAAGATTAATTTGAAGATACGGCCCCATTTTTTTACTATACTTATGACAGTTTGGATTGGAGTGTTGATGTGGTACAAACGTGCAAGTTTTATTAGTTTTCCTATAAGATTTAAGATCTGCTGATACTATTCCCATCTGCTGACACTGTACAAGATCTACCGATAATAATAATCGCCACCGATAATAATAACACCGGAAGGCCATCATAAACCACTTTCATCAAATTGACAATTTTCATTAAAAATTATAAAGCGCATTTTCATCATCAAAGTCGTCAAGTGAATAAAATAAACAACCGTTTCCGGGAAAGAGAGGATCCCCGCCACATTCATTAAACGCCATTATCCCCATTTAAATAATAGTTTAATTTCTCAAAATGGGGAGATTGATCCTGATTTGATGACTCCGGAATATTTTTATGGAGATTTTTAAAGCAAACAAAATAAATAAATAAGCCTCAAATCATACGGTAAATCAAGGACAACATCCATGTTAAAATATCTGCGTTAACCCAGATATGTTGACAATAGTTATGAAAATTTTGTTAAAATAGTACAGAGTTATATTTCTGCTCATGTCTCATATTTGATTGACGACTTTTAGAAATTAATTATCACAAAATGTAAAGACAACATTTTTTCTTTTCTTTTTCTTTCAAATGTTTTAAATAACTAAATAGTAGCTTGTTACCTTGTATAAAATAATAGCATGTAGATGATTATTTATTACAAAAAAATATAATTCATGCTAATATTGATCTAACACAATTAGAAGCCTCTTACATTTATATCTGCTAGTATATTTTTAAAATCTAAAAGTATTCTAGATAGATGCTGAAGACAATGGTAACATCAAATAGAAAAACATTTTACAACTGGTGTCCATTATTTTTTGCGAAAACTTTCTTTGAGTATATTTAAAGAGAGTAGACTTCTTAGATTAGTGCATTTAATATTGCCCTTCTTATAATTCAATAAAATTTGTTTTCGAGAACTTTATTACAGACAGAAAAATTCTTTGCTTTAAGCTCTTGAGCGTATGGGGTTCAGGGAATATATAAGAAACTACTACCAAGTACCCAATACATTTTCTTGTACCTTATATCAAGTTCTCCTTTTTTCTTTTTGACATGAGCTTTCCAGCGAAGCCTTTCGTCTAATGTGATGCCCAGATATTTTGCTGAGTTTGCATAGGGGATCTGGGCATTATTTATATTAATTGGAATATGTTGTCTTTTATTTATGAAATTGATATGTACAGACATGGTCTTGTTCAGTTTAATACGACATCTGTGTTTTATTCTAGTTATAGAATGTCACTTGTGTAGATCAGATACAGTATAGGCCCTAGCACGCTTCCTTGTGGCACTCCTGCTCCAATTTCTGTCAACTCTGTATATGCTTCTTCTTGTTTTACTCTGAAGAATCTCTCTGATTCTTCATAATAACTGAGAAACATAATGATTGAAGCTTCATTGTAACTGAGGACTAAGGAATATACCGTAATCTGAATGAGGTATTAAGAGATTTTATTATGGCTTTCTTTGGACGTTATTTTAATACTTCTCCAGTGATTAAATCAAAGCCTGGGGCTCTCTTTGGATCAATGTTTGTTTTTATTTAATTTGTTAGTTCCTTTGGAGAGCTAGTGTGATGTTTATTTCTTGTTGAGGAGGAGTTTCCCAGTTTGGTCGGTCCCCTCCTGGGTTTAATTGGAAGGTGCTTAAGATGTTCTGCAAACCTGTTCGTCTTTTGCAATTTCGGCATTTTTATTCTCTTAGTGTTGTTCTACAGAGTCAGTGTTTTTATCATTTGTCAGTTCGCTCAAATACTCTTTTTAGGTGCTGAGTGGCGTAATTGACTCTGGTTTTATCTGGTCATCCCTTATTTCTTTAGGGCAGTTATTTCCCTTTGTTCCCTGGAAAATGAAAGGGACATTATTCCAAGCTGCCTGTTGTAGGATGGTTACCAATAATTCCACTCTCCAGTATTATTTTGTTTTGTTTTACTAATCTCTCTTCATTCATTCTGTAGATGTGTCCTAGCTGGCTCAGTGGTCTGCCTTCTATATCTCTTTCTATTAGTTTTGTTTTCAGTTGTTCCATTACTGTCGTATTTCTCACTCTATCGCTTTTTATTGTTCCCTATTCATCTATTCTTTGTCTTGTTCTTTCATTGACATATTCCCTTCCTTTTTTTATATTTTTTAATATTTGTATAGTATTTCTATTTTAATTGTTTTAGTTTTAGTTGTTTAGTTGTTTAGTTGTTATATATCAATATATTATGTATTAATACTTCAATTTATGGAACAGTTTTCTCTAATTTTTTGTTTATAGTTGATGACCTATTTTATATTTGTCAAAATTACAATTTTAGTTATATATTTTTACAATAATTGTGTATTATTTATTTTAGGTTGGCAGATTAGTGGAGAGATTGGAAAACATGCGTCGAAATGCTCTAGGACGAGGACCCAATCAATGTCTATTATGTGGAGAAAATTTTGGCATTCTTGGTCCACAAAGAATTAGGTGCATTGATTGTTCACGATGGGCCTGTCAAAAATGTGCAATTGATGCAAATGTTACGAAACATATTAGGTAAAAATTTACATATTTCTTGTGTTCGGTAACTTGTGTTCGGTAACCATCTAATTCATATACCATAATAAACTCTAGTTCATTTACATACAGACTTTACATAACGAAAGGTGTAGTAGCGATAACTCATGAACCTTTTTTTTTAATTGTACCAATATCATAAAAAAAATAAGGTGACATAAAAATCATCGATGCAATATATTTTAAATTTTATATGACCGTCCTTGACATATAACAGAGGTTTCATATCATGTTGCTTGCTGCAATTGTCTTTCGTAATTGTACACATTTTGGTCACCGATGTTTTAAAGGGGATTAAAAACGAAGTTTCTTGTGCCGATCCACTAAAAATAACGATATGAAGCTTTGTCAAAAAACAATATTTATAAGTTGTAGAAGAATGGTAGCGAAGTGGTTGAAGATAAACCTCTTTCAGAAAGATTTTCCAGGTCTGCCAGTGCAGAAACACTAGCAAAATCGTAGATTTTGTGCTAAGTCATCACCGATTAAGTATTTGAAAAAAAACTTCTAGATTTGTGGCACAACAATTCATTTTTTATGCATCACGATAACGCATAATCGTACACCGCCATATTTATTGGCCAGTTTTTAATAAAAATCATCTAATATCATTTTACAAGCACCACATTCACGATTTATTGCCTTGTGTGACTTTTTTCTATTCTTCGATTGAAGAAACTATTTCGTGGGTGCCATTTTGAGTACATAGAAGCTATCGAGGGAGTTCGCGGCCGGTTTAAAGGAAATCCCAGAGTCGAGTCTAAAAGAGAGATGCTTATTTTGAAGGAGATAAAATAAATTTAGATGAATAAATAAATATTTCGTGTTTTATTTATAAGGTCGCCTGATATGGATTACACCCCATATATTATTTCTTAAATAATTAAAAAAAGACAGATAAGCTTCTTAAAGTTTAACGTTTTTCTTTCTTCTTTAAAGTTTTTTAATGGTTTTATCTTTTTTTTTTTGGTAGAATTTAAATGACTCGTTGTTCATTTCTGGATTATTAATTGTTGGGTCTTCCACGGCAAGATTTAAGACACACTGTCAACCCGTCTAGGTCTTCCAACATGATATTCACGATGCTTACTTGATGTTATGGATCACGTACGGATGTTAGCACGCATATGTACGAGTTAGTTCCTTGTCAATCAGTTACATTCTGACTTTCTTTCATGGCCATTATAGAATGTAGTATCGCTTCAAAATTAAAAATAGCTCACATTTATGAGAAAGTTGGACATTGAGAATTTAAAGGAAGATTATGGATGGCATATAGGAAGACATAAACATGTAATAGTTTTTTACGAGGGTTGCTATTTTTGTATCTAGAATAATCGATAAAAATAAATATTTATCATTGAAAATGGTTTTATTCTTTTTCAAACTATTCTCCACGATGATCGATATACTTTTGCAGACGTTTAACTATTTTGCATAGCAGTTTTTCCATTCCGATTGAGGCATCTTTAAAACATTTATTCATTTTGAGCGCATCAACTGCTTCTTCTGTAGTTTATTTTTCACCGACGGGAACAAAAAGAAATGATCCATCAATTCGATGTTTTGACTGGTCGAATATTAAGTTGTTCGGTCCGATGAGTGAGAGCTCGCGTTATCATGGTGAAGAATGATCCTGCATCGCTAGTTGTTTTTTCTTATTTCTTCAAAGATTTGTGGCAAACAAATTGTTGTGTACCATCCAGAATTGACCGTTCTACGATTCTTTAGTAGCACCGCAGTCACATGTCTATTTATCCCAAAAAAAAAACAGGCGTCTATTTGCTTCGAAGTGCAGTTGCGCTAAAAACTTTTATTAGGTTTGGCTCATTTTGAAGTTCCCATACAGTCGATTGCTATTAACTTTCGGGCTCATACGCATAGATCCGGCATCTGTGTAGATATTATACACGGCTTTTGATGCACAACAATTCTATTTTTTGAACATTTCTTTGCACCAATCGACACAAACCTTTTCTAGAACGATTTCATGTTATGCGGAATCCAACGCGCACAATTTTTTTTCACGGATAAATGTTCATGTAAAATCGTGTGTATGCTTATCAAATTAATTCTCAGGGATACCTTAATCTCACCGTATGTCATATGACGATCTTATTTTATCAGTTCGCGCACAGTTGATGTTAGTAATGTCTGAATGATTGTGGCGTGTTCATATATTTTTTCTCCTTTATTTGGGTTTTTCGCCACTGTCTAAAACTCACAAAAAAATATATTTACTTCCACTCGTTACTTCATATATTATAAATTAATATAATTTATTTTTTAGTGCAGTTTTGAAAACGGGGAGAGATTACCCTCCGAAACGTTAACGTTAAAAGTTTGTAAATTTTTTATAACATTTTTATATCTTTAAAATTTTGTTCGTTAGGCAAATTTATTACAAAAAAGAATCACTGAGAAATTTGTCTCCGTTTGGTTTTTTGTTTTTACCCAGTGATTCTTTCTTTAAATAAGAACAGGTATTTTTGATATTTTTTGAGTTTTAGACAGTGGCGAAAAACCCAAATAAAGGAGAAAAAATACAGTTGATCTTTTTTGGCACACCAAGCGATTTTGGGCGATCTTCTTTAAATGCATCCGTGAATTCACACCACGATTGAATTCACTAAACTAGTAACATATAGGGGTTTTAGATGGTGCTTCATCGCCAAAAGTCGAAGTAAGTTCATCGATGCACTGTTGTTGAAATAATCTACGTCGAAAGTCGTAGTAAATTATAGTACGAAAATTCTCATGAGTTAATTCCATTTTTTGACTGCGATTAAATTTTTAGCTCACTAAACAACAAATAGCATCAGTATGAAAAAACGTTCTGAGTATGTATACACTCAACAATGTCAAACTTTAAGATGTATATGTCAGATGGCGTCTAGCAATACCATTGTTGCAAATTCCGGAAAAAAAATAGCAACACTCGTATAAAGACCTAACAAATAATAATAAAAAATGCCATGGCATACCTAAGTTAAATAAAATACAGGACAGGATTTAAAAAAGCTTTAAGAAGGCTTACATTTCTATTTTCGAGGGCATGTTAGGAATATCAAGATTTTTTAAAAATCTGATATGTCTGATGTGAGCGATATGAACTTCGAGTGTAGTTAGCATGCACCTTCTAGTTTATCCCGTACTTTAGATCACAATTTGGGCAACTAATTTTAAAATTTGCTGATTTCATATTTTTTTCCACATTGTGATTTCGATTTTACATAAATCCTGCATATTATATACGCCTGTGTGGGATGACGTCACTTCTATGAACATTCTAGATACTGTAGCCCTGCAAAAATCATCCTCAATCGTTCATTTTATTTTACATTAGGTACATTTTATTTTACTTAGGTCTACAAAGATATCACAGCCATTTCACCGCTCTGCTGTTTTATACCTTTCACGGTATCCTTACCCTCTTTGTTCGTTTAGCATTTTCGGCATATTTTTACGCTAATTTCATATTCAGTTATATTTTTTGAACATATTATCACTCTTCCTATTTTACTTTCGACAACTCTCAAATTATAATCATTTCCTTTGTCATTGTCATTAACTCAGAAGCACAAAACAGTAGAGAACTTATTAACATTTCATATAATTTTAGTTTAATTTTACGTTTTATTATTTTGCTTAGAGTTTTGTTTGGTAGCACGAGACGTTCTATCGACTATTACTTTTATTCTTTTAATTCATCAGTTTTTTCAGCAGTACTAGGTGGAATACTTAATTACTAATTACTTAATACTTATGTGTAATTGTTTGAGATTATCGGCCCCATTGAATTTGTCTTACCCCAACCTTACTAACTCATCTTTATACCTTGCCTTACTATATTGCCTTATTACCTTACTACCTTATTTAACTATCTTGCCTTACTACCTTACTACCTTACCTTATTACCTTACCTACTACCTTCCATTCTTACTTTAACTTTTTACCTTACCTCACTACGGTACATCACTACCTTACCTTACTTCCTTAATTGGGTTGTTCTTGAAGTTGTTTCTTCCTCTCAGTATTTTTGTTTTGCCTTTAATCATATATAATCCTGCTTTATACCCTTTACACGATTTCCATTATGTCTTCTCATTTTATAGAGATTATTGAAGTAATAGTTCGATGATCACTATATATCATTTTCTTATTTTTATTTTCAAACTTTGTTATATGAAAATCAAAAAGGTTTTTAGAATAAATTTGGTTTTATCTTGTTTGGTTTTGTCTTGTATTTAAAAGGCCCATGATTCTTTCAACAACTTCCTAAACTTATATTTTTTAATAAATCTATCGATTAAATATCTATTATAACTGTTCACTTCGGCTATCGCCCTAATTAGTCATTGTTTTCGATCGCAACTCTCCTAATTAACTGGAAAATTAATTAGTCTCTATATATCATAAAGGTTAAATGCATAAATTTATTTTGGAAACGCGAGTTTAATCATTAGGAAATTATCTCTAAGTCGTTGTTTTTCTAAAGATATCAAACTCTGGCTATTTTAGTAGCTATTAGATTATTTTGGTCGATATTATATTAAAAAGTAGTTATCTATCATATATGGACTATATATATATATATATATATATATATATATATATATATATATATATATATATATATATATATATATATATATATATATATATATATATATATATATATATATATATATATATATATATATATATATATATATATATATATATATATATATATATATAGATACATAGATACATAGATACATAGATATATATATATATATATATATATATATATATATATATATATATATATATATATATATATATATATATATATATAGATATATATATATATATATATATATATATATATATATATATATATATATATATAGATACATAGATATATATATATATATATATATATATATATATATATATATATATATATATATATATATATATATATATAGTTACATTTCACAGAATAGATGTCTCAGTTTAAATTATATTTAATTATTACATCAAAAATATTTTTGTTTGGATTGATGTTTCAATAAGATGTTTCAAGTGGAGTGGAGAACTAGAGTATGCGAAGTGACCTCTGTTTCTCTTCTGCTAAATTATTTAAAGTATATATTTGACATTTATTATGCTGGTAAATGTAGTATACAATTCTATACGTCGTGTGCTCAAACAGTAATGCAACTGGCGTCATAAAAATCGATCTCGCAACATTGTTGGCTTCTCTTTGGGAGAAGAAGGCCATTACCTGATGCGTCTTTATAATGAATTTAACTACGAGTTTTTTCGTTTACTTGGTGGTCCGTTTCAAATCACGAAATCTCTAGTGCGTTTCCACAATGAGTAACAATAATTTTGAGCAATGGCGTACTAGCGAGTTTTATTTCAGACTTGTAAAACATCAATCCTATGGAAATACTGTTTTGTCAAGGGACAAAGTTTTCAGATGGTTTTAGGCATTTAAGGTATTCATCTTCAAGAAGTGATGAAAGTGTTTACATAATTTGAGATCTTGTGCATTCTGATCGTCAGTTCATGGCCAGAACACCAATGAATTGTGGATAAACGAAATGAAAACAGGGAGGGAAATATGTCTTGGCCTGGTGGATTGAAAACGTACCCTCGTCTTCTGGAACATATTATTACTGGTGACAAGTCTTGGGTTCTTGAAAAATAAGCGCCAGAGCCAGGAATGATACACTTCAATCTCACCATGGTCAAAAAAAAGAGCACATTAAAGATCAAAAGATTGCTGATTTGCTACAGAACGCACTAGAGAAATCCAGTTAACGAAAATAATTATTATGGACCGCCAACTGACTCGTATGGAGTTCAATCCCGTACTAAAGACGATGTTGGCCTACCTCCTCTCCAAAAAGAAGCCAACAGCGTTGCCAAATCGATCACTACGATATATATCTTACTACCTTATTTACACACCTCGTCTAATTGCAGGACAAATATAAATACTCATGTCAATTACAATTATGAGTTGCAAAATTCGTCCAATTCATCTACGTAATCGAGTACTAAGTGAAAACGCAAATTTGCAACGTAATTCAATTTTAAGATAGTTTACTACAAAACACCAAGCCTCCCATACACTCACAGTAAGTCAAAGTGATCCATTATACGCACATTACACCGCATATTGATGAAAGATTTTGGTCTTTCCATCATACTTCTAAGGTCCGCTTACAACAAGAAAACTTTACGTGCAATTCAAAGTGTGAAACAAGTCTTTTGCGCAAATTTTCAATTTGTAATTTTGAGGAAGGAATGTACAAATTGGTGTCATCAAGATCTTGCGATTTGGCATAATTAAAGTTTCTTTTAGATGTAGGTTAAAAAGGAAGCCAATCCGATGATAATTCAAAGTTAGCAACGTGGAGAATGTTTAGAAAGCATATTGAGAAACATAAAAAACATATAGCCACTTATAGAAAATTGAGCGAACATTTTTAGAACAAAGTCGTAATATGAAAAAGAGCAGCGGCATTAAAAATGTTTAAAAATTCTCAATTTGCCTTAGTTCATTGGCTTCTTATTAGAAAAAAAAAAACAAATCCTGTTGAACATAAATTACTTATTTAAAATAAAAGGTATGAAAATATTCATTTTTGCTTTATTTTTGTTCAAGCAAAAAGTTAATATTACAGAACTTCAAAATACAATTAAGTTTTTTCTTTCATCTTAGCAGGTGTCTATCTATAAAGCGATTAACAATTTTAATTACTTAATAATTTACTTTTTTAATTATCATTTTTTCTTAAGTTAATTACAACGGAGGTTCCATGTCATGTCAAAAGTATGACTAATATTAAGCTGAATTCCTGTTTTTCTTTATACCGACTCTACAGATCTTTTTTTTCTATATAAGAGGGTAGAGTAAAAAGTTACGATACTTTCTAAATGAAATATTATTTCTTTTGATCGAGAATCAATTTATTTTTCAACGAAGTCTCCTTTTAAATCAATACATTTCGCTCGGTGGTTTCCCAACTATTTTATGAATTCAAAAATTACTTGTCGAATTCTGCCAAATAGTACTCTGTTTCGGGAGGACCTCTTCATTTGATTTGAAATTCTTTCCAAGCAGCCTTTTTTTCGTGTTTGGAAAGAGAAAGAAGTTGGACAGAACCAAATCTGGAGAATAGGGTGGATACAGCATCAATTCAAGTTTGATGTTACAATGACTGACGAATCAGCGGAAAAATTGTCATAGTGAAACTATTTTTTTTTTTTCGTCAAAGAGAATTCGTCAAAGAGAATTCTTTGACGAATTTGACTAATAATGCAGCATGATGCTTTTGTGTGATCGTCTTTCCCTTTTCTAAATAATCAATGAAGATAATGCCTTGGAAATCGTAGAAAACATAGGCTCATGAGCTATCTGGGAAACAATAATGTCTTCGTCTTCTTTGGGGCACGTTCATCGGGTTGAACCCACCCGATATGTTTATCATCTCTTTAACTTTCACTTTATGCTTAGCCAACAAGATATCATGGATTTTGTTGATCAATGATGATCTTTTTAATACTATCAAAATAAACATTACTAAAAAGGAAGTTACTTTTCAAAAATGTAACGATCTTTGTGGCAGCTAGCAGAAAAGAATCTTACTTTTCACTCTATCTTCGTATATGCAGTGGTGATTTCAAATAATTGGAGAAATGGCAGTGTTAAGGTTTTACTAAAATAATGTAAATAATTTAAAAATATATCACCTGAATAATATTAGGATATATTCAAGTAACAAAATTAACAGACTTTTTTAATAGATCTTTTTTCTAAGTAATTATAAGAAGCGGTGGATTATAAGTAGATTATAGGAAGCGATGGAGTTAATGTAAATAATTTTAAACAAATAGCCTAAGTAACATTAGAATATACATTATGTCGGAAAAATAACGAAACTTTTTAAATTAAAAAAAAATGTTATTTTGCAAGAATTATATCTTTTTATTTAAAATACATCATTTCCGCATCAATACATCATTGGGCACGTTCAACCAATGCTAGCAAAAATGTTTTATATCGTTTTTCGGTATCGCCTCTATGTTCCTTATCACGACTTCTTGGAACTTGTGCAACACTGTCAAAAAACGTCCCTTTCATAGCAAGTTTTTGTTTTGAGAACAGGAAATAGTCATACTGAGATAAATCAGGTGACTACGGAGGATGCTGAAGTACACAGGCTTACTTTTTCAGCAAAAATTCACGAATAGCGATGGTCTTGTAAGATGGTGCGTTATCTTGCAACAAAAACCAACTTCCCGTCTGTCGATATTCGGTCCTCACTGGAACGTTTCTCTTCCACAAATGCTCCATAATACCCATATAATATTCACCGGTGACATTTTGACTCTGTGGAACAAATTCCCGAAGTATAATATCTTTTGACTCGTAAATACAAATCAATATTATATTCTCTCGTGACTTCTGGAATCGCAATTTTTTCAATTTTGAAGCACCTGGGGACTTCCGTGTAACATTTTGGCGTTGTATTTGAGGATCGTATTTGAAGCACCAAGTCTCATCACCAGTTACAATCATTTCAATCATGTCTTTGGTCGTATTTAATTTCTCCATTATCCATCTCACAGTCGAATTCGAATCGTTGGCGATCATTTCACGCAATTTTTCGATGAACTTATCGCGATTTTTGTTTTTTGGCCGAATTGGTCTTGGGTCTTCTTCCAAAACATCACGACCGTCCTGGAATAGCTTATATCACTCGAAGACACGCGTACGTGATAAGCAATCATCACCATAAACTTTTTTCATCAATTCAAATGTTTCTGTTAAGTTTTACTAAGCCTGAAACAAAATTTAATATTAGCTCTTTGTTGCATAGTGTTTTGTGACGAGGTGACAAAAGGTACTGTAACTTTAAGCGCTGTAACTTGAAAATCTCTTGATCGATTATCGATCTAGTGATGGGAGTATCGTTTTATAGAGGATATGTACAGTTTTCAGATTACCATCATCATCATCATATTTATTCATCCAGGTATTTCCGAATGTTTCTCTCTTCCAGTTCTCTGTTTAATCCTGTCTAATCCTGTCTAATCTCTGTCGAGAAGTTAAACAAAGTAATTTGGTGTTTAGTGGTAAACCTCTTCAAGTTTATTGTCTCATTCAGTTTATGAACTAAAAAATATGCATGGGTCACGTGCAGGGAAATGGCACGTTAAAGATTTATTAACCTGTGGAGAATCTTCCGATGTTCCCGGTGTTGGCCATAGTTAGACTCAGTGACGTTTTTGATTTGTTTTCGTTTTAAGCTGGCTGTTTTTTGATACAGTTTCGCTTAGCCTTTTTTGTTCTGTTTTGGAAACCTCACTTTTCACTTTTCTTTTAATTTTTCTTTTAGTACTTTTCCCAGACTTGTTCAGTAGGAACAAACCTGAGTTACGTTGTCGAGTTTGCATTAGTCGCATCTTATTTTCAATGAGAAATCTTTGTTCCTCCATTTTGAGTTTGTCTAGATTTACTTGGAGAGTAAAGTATGGTTTAGTTCGTTTTGTCGATATATGGCAGTGCTGTCCAGCTTTGGTTCCGCTGTGCCCGTGCGCCGATTGATCTCGTAACCTTAGTGTCAGATGGTACTTCCATTGCATGTCGCTGGCTTTAGCCAAATTACGTTCTGTTTAAATTTCGCGTTGGCGTCAATTGCCATGGAAATGTTCTTATTTTGTCGACACTGGACGTAGATGTCTGTCTTTAGTTCGGCTGTGCCCCAGTGGCGATTGAACTCGTAACCTTAGGAACAGCTAGCGTTTCAGTTCGGTGTCGCAGGTTTTACTTAGCCAGGTTGTATTTACTTGTAAAGTAGGTTATAAATTGACTATGAGTTGAGTGTTTTTGCGGTCGTTTTGTGTTAAGTTTTGCGTTGGTATAAATTGCCATGGAGGCGTTTTCTTTTCTTGACACGTGGCCGTGCTGTCTCTCTTTGGTTCCGCTGTGCCCAAGTGGCGATTGAACTCGTAACCTTAGGATCTGATAGCATTACCAACCGTGTTGCTGGCCTTAGCCAGATTATGTAGATTTACTTGAGAAGTAAATCGTGAGACTATATCTGCGATTTTTCGCGATGGTTTGTGTTACGTTCCGTGTTGATGTGAGTCGCTACGGTAACGTTTTCATTGGTCGACACTTAACAGAGCTGCCCGCCTTTGGTTCTGCCCAGCTCAAATAGCCTTTGGGACTCGTAACCTTAGGATTAGCTAGCGTTTCGGTTTGGTGTCGCAGACTTTACTTAGCTCAGTTGTATTCGCTTGGGAAGTGAATCCAGAGTTGTTCCTGCGAGTTCCTCGCAGTGATGCTGCGTCACATTTTGCGTTGGCGTGATCTGCCACAGCAAAGTTTTTTCGACCTTTGGTAGTGCTTTCGGTCCTTGGTTCCGCTAAGTCCGAGTGGCAATGTGTAACCAAGGATGTACTTGTAACCTTAGGATTAATAGCGTTTCCATTAGGTGTATTTGGCCTTTGGCCCATATTTGACGGTGGATATGTTGGTCCTACCTTTCGTTAGCTAGTTTGTCGCAAGCAGTGGGAAGGATATAGGTAATATAAATGTATTTATGTTTGGATTTCAGGCCTTTCTCATGACCAACAACTGTAACCTTCAGCCAGTAGATTTTTCTTTGTCTAATTTTTTAAATAACTAAAATTGGATGCTACGAGAGAATTGCGTTATTTTGTCTCAGCGACAAGCTTGTTTAGTTTTCTGGTTTAGTAGCCCACCCATACCGAATTACGACCTCTACCGAATTATGAGTTACAGAATTTGACTCAATGATTGTGACTTCCTCTAGGGACGCGTGATACGCAAAAGTTATCAAGACTAACCCTAGTAAGAACCACGATTCTGTGTTTCGCAAGCGTTCGTTATTGCTTATTCTGCTACTCTTACGTATTCTTTTAGTCCTATTTCTAGACTCGGCCTTGTTTGGTTTTCTTTTCTTATCTCGCATCTTAGCTCACAATCATGCAGGCTTTAGAGTTTTTTTTTTTACTTCAGTGTAGATCAATGATTATTTTTCCAATTCTAAGGGCCATTTTAGGACGGGTGCCCTGGGGTTTCGGGATACGATCCTTGGAAAATTCTCAGGGAAGGACACACTATGGTGGGTGATCATTTGGTCGCGATTTCGCCTCGTGATTGGGTGTCACTACTGTGTGCAGTCTCAGCTCCCTCAGAATGTGTTCCGGAAGGCCTATGGCAGTGTCTGTTTTACGGTTCACCTTGTAGATTATTACTTAATTTCGTTTGGGTTTTTTTGTTATTTTTTTGTTTTAGTTTGGTGAAAACAATATTTCACTTCCTTATTGTTGTGAATATAGGGGTTATTGTTACTTGTCTTTCACATTAAGGAAGCTGACTCGCTCTCCGATCGTTGTAAGGGTGATTTGGAGGCGTGGCTGCGAGTGTTGTTTTGTTCAGAGGTTGGTAAGCGAGGTGCCTTTCGTTTCACTTTTCGGTGAGGGCACGCAATGCCAACTGAGTTGCCGTCGCACCTACCTAACCGTTATGCTCTAACCAGCTAGATCAGCATGACATTCGTTAAGTCATAGCCCTGGATTCTTGGACGACTTTATGGGTATATGAGTCATCTTCCGAAATTTAACTGGTGTTGTGATTTGAATATCGTTTGTGTAATGTAGAGTGTGTGCGCTGTTTCTATATTCTCTTTTCGTATTTGGTATACGAGAGGGTATTTCCTTTTTTTTTGTATTTTCTTTTGGGATATATTGGGTATTTCCTCACCTCTGTTCCAGTGTTCCATTCCATAGAGATACGCTTCAGGGTAATCTCCGTTTTGGACCGATTAAAATTAAAGCCTCCTTTCGCAGTCTTTAATTTTCTTTTTGGAGGGAGGTAATGTAGCGTTCACAAATTCTTGATCGCTACTGGTAAGATTATTTCCGGCGTATTGTAATTGAAAGAGCTCCTGTATCGTTCAGCATAATGCCAAGAGAGTCTAACTCCAAATCTCCAGGTGAGCGGACGTTTTTGCGCTTTACCTTTCCGACAGAGAGGGTTTTACGACCCGGCATCAGAGAATCCGGTCAACCAGAGCCCAGGCCATTGAAGAACCACTTATTTCAGGGCCCGACTATTGCTGAAACCATACTCTTTTTGGAGCTACTAGGTACAGTGTCCGGTCAGTCAGGGTTCAGACTATTTCGGGACCCCCGCATAGGGATTACCGAATTACCCACACCCCAGTGGGCAATTCGGGGGGGGATATGCAAAAAGCAGAACAATCAGGAAATAAGGCCAGACAAATGTACTTTTATTATATTTTCGTATACAGATAAAGATCTCAGTTACCATTTTTTTAATACACTTTTATTATATTTTCGTATGGAGGTAAATATCGACGATACTATTTTTTATTGTATCTATTTGCCGTTTGATCCTATTTGATTACCATTAAGTTATATTTTCTTTTTCTTATTGTCTGACTAGAATTAGTGACCTCTAATTTATAAGTACAGGAACATAGAGACGAGCTCATGTAGTTTAGAGTAATTTGTTTAGTTTTTGATTTTCCATGGAAAGGTTTAGGGAACCACCTTCCCTAAACCTTCCTTTGTCTTTTATGTTATTGTTTTATTATTTCTATTTTTTAATGGGTTTTGTGTCGTTTTTTCTTAGTTTACTTATGTGAATTAAAAGTATAAAATAAAGTAAACATTTTTTTTTAAGATAGATCCCTTCCCGGTTCCAGGGTCTTTTCTAATATCAGATATATTAACGAACTGGGTGGCGCTTTTTGTCGCGCAGCTTCAACCTGTCCAGGACCTTCTTCCCGGTGCTCCCGAACAGCCGCCGTCGCTGTGATCAATATTTTTTATTTGTTTTCAAGGAAAATATAAATGGTCACAATTCTTCGAGTTTTTTCTCTTGTTCTTGAATAAAAACTAATCGCACTGTTTTGAAGCCTGCATTCTGTCTCAATTTATTGTTTTTATAAATATAATTAATATCGTACAATAAATCTTAAACTCCTTAGCAATAGTTTTTAATGTTTTGCTATTTTTCATCACTTTATCTGCGGCTTTTTGTTTGAGGTCTTGAGATATAGTAGCCCGAATTGTTTCTGTACTAAACAAAACATACTATTTAATTGTTGACCACACGATGGGGTAAGTTGTTACAAAGTAACAATGTGCCTCAAAAGAAAAAGAAACAACTGGCCCCAAATAACATTTTCCCATACAAACATAAATTTTAGGTTAGGTTATAAAATATACTTAACATACCAATTATTGTTAAAGATAACAATAATTATTAAAGATAACAGCAATTATTAAAGATAACAGCAATTATTAAAGATAACAACAGCCAATGTAGGTGTAAAAGGAGGAACGACAGAAGATTTTCTGATCAGGACAGCCCTACATACTTTTGGAAATGAATATTAGGAAGGGTCGGCTGAACAGACAAAAACACATTCTTTACAGAAACCATCAAATACTGAGTTATGCGGAATATATGGCAATAATTGCGAGAAGTGAGAAATAATTGAAAGAAGTGACATACAGGCTAGTGGAGGCAGCGCACAAGTGAGTTGAATCAAAACGTACAAGTTTGGTACAATCAAAAGGAAAGCAAACTAATGTTAGTAGAAGTTACACAAAAAAAGGCCTCGAAAGTGGAAGTGGATACAGAAATAGGAAGAATGCCTTTTGAAAGCGTGGAAGAATTTGTCTACTTAGGCGTAAGGACGAGAAGGAGATGGACCTAGGATTGATCAAAGCTAACCGATGTGCAGGAGCCTGGAACTATCTAATATCATCGAAATTCATATCCAGAATTATCAAATTAAGATTGTATACGACAGTATTGAGACCAACTCCATTATATGGATGTGAGACATGAGTACTAAACAAGAAAGAAGAGAAACTGTTAAGATGGGAACGTCGAATAATCAGAAGGATAACTGGAGGAAAAAAGATCGATGGCTTGTATAACAGAAGAACAAATGAGGAAATTTATGATATTTTCAAAGATCCAAGAGTAAACACGACAGCAAAAATCGAGAAGACTGTAGTGGCTGGGCCACATAGAGAGAATGGAAGAAAATAGAGTGGCGAAGAAGATTGCATGGGAAAGCACCACAAGGTGAAAAAAGGCAAGGAAGGCCAAGAAAGCGATGGAGGAAGTCTGTCATGGAAGATTTAAAAGAGAAGGGGATAGGGGGAAGGACTGGAAGACACCCAAGATATGACAACATAGACAAGAATCACAAAGCTGTGGGCCTAAAGGCCTGTAATATGGCTATAATAAACTTAATTTAAAAGTCTGTATTTGAAAACTAGGTGTATCTTTATATAAACACAAAAACATCTAAAGGCTAATTATCAAAATTTGTGAAATAGACCAAAAATAAGCAACACACAAATATTAACTCACATGTATCAGAGAGACACGTACTCGCAAACGTCATTCGATACCACTGGCATTACTAATATGGCTGCCATAGAAGTGCTGCTCGTTGCTGTTTCACGACGCACTTGAACTATATGTCTATCTCTATTCATTTAAGAGTTATTTTGATTGAACAACTTACCCTGGTAGCTTTTAGCCCTGCTCTCTCCTAAAATAGACTGATTTGTTCGACTGCTTAAACGTAAATTCGGCTAAAATTTGAACCCGCATCTAATAAATAAGCTTAAAATTGCCGATCTAGTTTAACTAGTATTGCATTATTTGCTAATTTCGGTAATTATTTTAATTTCAAAATAGTTCGCAAATATTTCCAAGTATTGTATTATTCTATTGTTACATAATATAATATTTATAATTTAATTTATATAAATTAATTAAATGTAATAGAATTGCATAACTAGTATTTTGCTAATTTCAAATACTTTATTATCCGTTTCCAAACGGAGATCTATATCCTATATAAGTAAATTACAAGCTCGACCAGGAATAAATGTATATAATTTCATAAAATTTTAATATTCAAAAAAAACGTTATAAAATGTGTTAAAAAATATGCATAAATAAGCAATTTTGTATGGAAAATGGAACCTTCTTTTGTTGATATGCCACGAATTGGTCTTTTAATATGCAATATTATCATATTATAATCAAAATATTAATTATATTAATATTTAATACATTTTGTAAATTTGTACTTTATTAGTAATTGCATTGTATCTTTCTAGGTAAACATAGATTCTTAGAGCGAAAAACAGTGCAGAATTCTATTATTTTAAAATTCAAAATGTATCCTTAAAAATCAAATATACATATTCTCTCCCTCTCTTCTCATTACCCGTTTTCGAGCGTTCTGGCCCTGTTACACTCTGGCGGAAGCTATGATTAATCAATGGTCTTTGTTTTCATAATTTTTGCAAGTGGTGGAAGTTTTAAGTTAATCAATTCGGTGGTCGGCTTCTTTTTCATTAGCAGTCGAGTCTCGTGAATGCATAATTTATCTATACTGTACCGCCGGGTGATGTGGTCGAACAGTGTAAATGTTTAATAAAATACATTTTTTGTCAAAATGTCCACTTTATTATTACTATTTGGCGCGTTTCGTTAAACTGTAGCTTTTTCTTATAGGTATCCATGACTTTTATATCACAATAAAAAAATATTGATCGTTTAGTTATTATATTTATATATTATATCTGGGGTTGGTTATTCTCATATTGTTTTTTTTTAAGTCTCTAAGACTCTACCTCAGTAAGTATGTCAAAATATTTTACCTTATTAGCTAAGGGTTGAAATATCAAATTTACAGTTGAATTGGGAGAAAACAATAATTTACACTTCCTGGATTTAACCATTTCACGAATCAATCACGGTTTCAAAATATTTGCAAACTCCCTTAAATAGATACAATACATATAAAACCGTTACACCCACAATAAATTAACAATATTCCTTTATGAGATACAGATTTTATCTGTATCTGATTTATGGAACTAAACACCATCAAACAAATAACGCTAAACTATGGTTATTCGGAGAGAATAAGACAAAACATTGTAAAAAGCATAAAAAAATAACATACAATTATACATGGGGCAGATATAGACAGACCTTCAAACAAGCCAGGCATTGTCCGTCGCCTATTGTGAGACCCGTTTCTGTCAGATATAGTTGTGGCGTCTAAAATAGCTATAACTCCGTAAATATTTTGAATTTTCAAATTTTCTTTTTAAACTTTTTAAATCTAAACTTTAAACTTAAGTTTAAACTTTAAGAATGTGTAAGAAAGCGATTTTTCCAAAATTCTAGACTAGAATTCCCCTTAAGTTCTAGTGGAATATATCGTATTCTTCTTCACTAAATTCTCCTAGGTCTTCTAGAATATAATCTACGGTTAAGTAAATTTTAGTGCTCGTGTTGAGTTTTATTAAAATTAGAAAACCTCTTCCCACTAATTTCATGAATTGGCTACCTTATGCTTTCCCGAAAACTTTCGAACCACTTTAATAAACGAACAACCAACATTATCTCGTTCTTTGAATCGGTGAAATGTGAATGTTTTGTAAGCTATCTTATTTGACGAATCTATTCAGTCTTCAGTTTTCTATACTAAAATTAGGAAATTTATGTGACCAGTAGTAACACAGTCTATCTCTATTCAAAGTTTTCACAAAATTCTTCATGAATCCCAGTTAAATATTCAAGGACTGGAAAGACAATTTTGTTTCCTCTCAATCAACAATTTGACGTTAACGATATGACAAACATAATAATTCTTGTCAATCAATTTCTATTAATCCATTGCTGTTGTCTTAGTTCTGCTGCCTCAAAAACATAGGATACGTTGATATTTTGTATACTAACTTCGCTGCCCGAACAGGGAGTTGACCATATTTAGACTGATACAAGTTACCCATTGAAGTTTTTTAAATTTGATTTCAAGATTAATTTTTTATATTTTATAACTAATGTTATAGTCTCATATTTTATTGCGTTAGTAGAATATCAAATGTGTACAAAGCCATATTTGTTAGCATCGCGTAAAAGAACACTTTTATAACCTAATCGTTCTAAACTGTCAACTGAAAGACGCTAAAGGGCTGATATATTTTCTCGTGAGAAGCCCTGTTACATCACTATAAAATAATGAAATATTTTTTGTGAAAAATTGATCTTGTTTTTTATTATGTGTATATATAGCGAAATACTGTATGGGCTTCCTCGCTGAATCCGCATCAGAATATGTTTACCTATGGTGATTATTAGGATTTATTAGACGTTCATGATATAAAAAAAGCTCCCGTTTTGATGACTATTTCTCCCATGCCATTGGTATTTCAAAAATGAAATAGTTGCATTTTTCATTCATTCATGCCCTTTTAACAAAGTCTGAAATGAGTTTCCTACCTCGTCAGCAGCTAGATCGTTGCAATAAGATAATCATAACATGGAGATCAAAACTAACTGCACGAAGCATAGGGAGACCGCAGAAAAGATGGACAGACCACATAAAGCAATTAGCGGGAAAAGGGTGTGTTCGAACTGCCCAGGATAGAGACACATTAAGGAAGCTTGAAGAGACCTTTGTGGGACAGAGGAGAGGTGGGGGGGTTGATTCGATCGATATATATATATATATATATATATATATATATATATATATATATATATATATATATATATATATATATATATATATATATATCATTATCATCATCATCATCATCAGCCCGTGTCGATCCACTCACTACAGGATGAAGGTCTCTTCAGCATGTTTCCAACTTTCACGGTCTTGGGCTTTCCTCGGCCACTCTGGTCCGTCCAATATACCCAACGCTGTCATCAATCCATCGTGCTTTCGATCTTCTTCGCGGACGTTTGCGATCAAGCGGTATCCACTCTAGGATTGCCTTGGTCCATTTGTCATCCCAACGCCTCGCTATATGGCCTGCCCATCTCCATTTCAATTGCTTTACTCTTCCAATGATGTCACAGACTTTCATTTGTTCCCTGATTCATGCGCAAGACTTTCTGCCTCGTCTTGTAATGCCAAGCATACATCTTTCCATTCCCCTCTGTACTACCTGAAGTTTTTGAATTGATTGCGATGTGAGTGTTCAGGTTTTACTTCCGTATGTCATAACCGGTAGAACGCACTGATCGAAGACTTTTCTTTTTACGCAAAGTGGGAGTCTACTCTTAAACACAATGTTGAGCCTGCCAAATACCTGCCAGCCACATTTAATATGCCGTTCCGCTTCCAGGCCGGTATTCCCCTCCATTGAAATCCTCTACCCAAGATATATAAAGCTGTCCACAATCTCCAAATCCCTTCCTAAAACTGAAATTCTTCTGTCCTGAGCGAAGTTATTGAATATACCCTGACTCTTTTTCAGGTTTATTTTCAAGCCAAATGGTTCGCCAGCCCTTTGCAGTTCTTGTATGCGTCTTTGCAGCTCCTCTGGGTGTTGTGAAAGGAGAACGATATCATCTGCAAATCTAAGATGGTTTAAGTTTACACCATTGATCTTTACACCATCCTGTTCCCAATCCAGTTTAGGGAATAATTCTTCAAGGCCAGCCGAGAAAATAATAGGCGGTATTGCGTCACCCTGCCGTACACCTCGTTCTACATTAATTCCCATTTCAAGATCATCTATTTGAATTGTGGCTGTAGCTCCATCATATATCGATCCTAATAGGTTTACATATGCTTTATCTACCCCTTGGCTAAGCAGTGCATCCATTATGGCATGCTTTGAGATGGAGTCAAATGCTTTGTCGTAGTCGATAAAAGCCAACCACAGTGGCATGGTGTATTCGTTGTGCCTTTCTATGGCCTGCTATATACAACCTGGATTCATTGATCCATTGTACTGAATCCACTTTTGAATTCTGCTTGTTCTCCTGGTTGTGCGTCATTCAGTTTTTTTAATATTCTTTTAGAAATTATCTTAGTGAAAAATTTGTACATTACTAAAAAGAAATAAAACATTTTTTACTTTGATATCTATCACTTTTATAATAAAAGTGATAGATAACAAAGTAAAAAATTGTTTTATTCCTTTTTAAAAAATGAACTATCACAAAGTAACGGACAAATTAATCAGTAATTGTACATTACTGATAGGAGGCTTATTGGACGGTAGTTCTTTAAATCTTCCTGTGTTCCCTTTTAATGTAAAAGGATCACTTATGCATTTTTCCATAAGTCAGGTACTTTTTGTTCTTTGAGGCATTTTGAATATAATTTTGCCAGTGTTTTATGTAAAATCCGACCACCAGCTTTTAGCATTTCGACAGTTACACTGTTCTTTCCTGGAGCTTTGCCGTTTTTCATCGATTCCATAACATTTGTTACTTCCTCCACTAAGATATCTGGCATTTGTTCTTCCGTGGATATTGTTGTCTTTGATTGGTTCTGATCTTCATATAACTGGGAATAAAATTTTCCGCCAACCTCTACTATTTGCGTACGCGCCCTGCATAGTGTGCCATCTTCACGCCTTAACGCATATATTTGCGTTCTTTTGTTTCTCAGTTTCTGTTTAGCCTTGTTAATTCCTTTGTTTTCTTCCAGGGTTTTTTGCACTAGTTGCATGTTGAACCGGCGCGTGTCCTCTGTGATACGTTTTCTTATAGTTTTGCAGAGCTCAGTGTACCCGACCCTGCCAAAAGAACTACCTGCATTTCTCACTGCCCGCCGTTTCTTTATTAAATCAATGGTCGGTCTCACTGGAGATTTTTGTTTGTTTGAGACATTTTTCTTCTGGTGCTATTGAAGCAGCCGTTTGCAGCACATTGTTGGCGATTTCTTCATATTAAACTGAGAGTTCCGCTTCCTCCCGATCTTGTAACACACCAAACCAGTTAGACAAAGCAATCTCAAAATCGCGTCCTCCCCAGCAGTTTCACAGAATCCACTTTGCCCTTCTTTGATCTTACCATTCTTTCGCGTTCTCTTCGACAGTTAATCCTAACTTTTGCTCGTACCATTCGGTAGTCACTTCTAACATTAAAATTGTTAAGGACAGTACAATTGGTAAATATTGTTTTATCATTGGTTATGATATAGTCAATTTCTGTGGCTTATAGTTGGTGCATAAGCTTGGACAATTTGAAGCCTAAACTTTTTATTCAGCTGAATGACCCATTGGGCTAGTCGGTCAGATGTGCTTTCAAATTTTACTACATTGTCCTTCAGCTTTCGTTTGATGAGGAATCCAATTCCGCCACATCGGCCATTTTCTGTATCTCGAGTGTACAGTACGTGTACAAGTACGTGTCCAGTTGGTTCCAGTTTCATTAACTCTTCGCCTTTTCTTTGTGTTTCACAGAGCCCAATAATATCCCAATATATGTTCGATTAAGTTCGATTAACAGTTCTTGCAATCGGACCTCCGTTTTCATAGTCCGTATATTTAGCGTTGCAATGTCAAAAATCCAATGGCAGCCTGATCTCACCCGGTGATTCTCAGCACCTTCTGCCTTGGGGCAGGTCTTCCCGCTGCAGTAGGTAGTTGCCCCTTGACCTCCGGGGAATGACAGCCGTGTATGACGCATAGACTCCAAACGACATAGCTCAAAACTTCATTACCCTACCCAAACCCCCGAAATATATATATATATATATATATATATATATATATATATATATATATATATATATATATATATATATATATATATATATATATATATATATAGGATCTCGGGTAGAACTGCGTTTTGGATTTGTAAAATCTCAATGTTTCGGCTTCCACTTTGCACCGAGAATCTAGTTGTTTTGTTCCGGGGTCTCAATCTGCCTACTTCCCAGGATACACTTCAATAAGCAATTGATACTAATATCAAGATATTGATTAATGCAACCATTTAGAAATTCATTAATTCAGTAACAACTGTATTATTAACTTTCTTTAATATTTATTTCAGTTCCAAGGACCATTACCTTTGTATGATATGTGCAGAAACAAGAGAAATTTGGAAAAAATCCGGAGCATGGTTCTTTAAGAGTATGCCGAAATACATTTTACCGAACGATTCGAAGTTTAAACGGAATAAGAGCATGCGAATGTCGAGAAAATACCGCGACGAAGATAGCAGTTCGGACGAGGATAGAAAATGGAATCGACAAAGAAGAAACTCTGGAACAGAAAGCACTTACGGTAAATATACGTTTGTTATTATACGAAATATTAATTCTAGTTGTTTTAATTGGAGTCTTGTGTAAAGGAAAACAAAAAGAAATTGAAATAATGAAATACTCTTGACAAGATGATGTATTTTTATGTAATATAAAGAAAACGAATAATTTCGTTTTGATATGAATATATTAAAAACGTCTTTAAAAAAGTTTTTTATACTGGAAATAATACGTCTTCTTATGAATATTATGGAAATATAAAATAGATTAAACTATTTTAATTCATATGATTAAGTTGAAAACTTTCTACTAAATTCAATTTTCAATTAAAAGTTTTACTTTATTTATAAGACATTTGTTATTTATGTTTATTTGCTTTGCAAAATTAAATATCTTCGAATTATATTCATTATATATAATATTTATTCAGTATTTATAAAACGATTAAACATTTGGGTATTTGGAGCTGACTTCATACGAATTTGATGTCCTGAATTCAGATATGGCATTATTTTTTGTCTAAGAGCTCAAATTTCTAAGCTATAACATTTTAGTGAAATATATGTTACACTATTTTAAGTTAAATCCATGAATTATATAAAAAAAAACTAAACACGTAATTTGTATTATTATATTATACAAATATTATTATGTACAAAGATAAAGGAAAAAGTCATGTCATGTTCCTCACTGGTGTTTCCTAAATTTTGAGGAAAACTGTTTAAGTGGCTGTGTAAATAGCCAAGCAAATCGCCAATACAAGCGATCAAGAAACTGTTAAGCATTTTATTTACTAGTTCAACATAGTTTTCAGTTTTGCGTTTGCTCAAAAATTTTTCCACAAACGCAAAAAATGATGTCCATGTTTTTCGCTTAACTTCATTCATCGAATTTACGAAGGCAGGATCCGTAATGAGTTGTCTTATTTGTGGACCATCAAATATACCTGCTTTAATTTTTTCCGTACCCAACTGAGGCATTTTTTTCGCTGTATATGCAAAGCATTATTCATTCTTATGAAGAGCCTTTACAAACTACTTCATTAGGCCCAGCTTGATAATGCAGTGGAGAAAAGATGATTTTCTCTCGTCCAACTAAGGAATCGTTAATAACATTATTTTCCCCAACGTCTATACTTTCTCTCTTAGGCCACTCTTTTCAAACGCAATGTGTGCTTTTTGGTCTCTGCTATGCGAGAGGCAAAAGAAGTAAAGATATTTGGGGTGCGTTTGGTGGGTATACACCCATACTTGCATGTATTGCAAAAACTGATTTCATATTTAGATTTAGTTCTGAAAATATAGTTAAAATCAATTCTAAAATCCTAGACACAAGCAAATGTATCGACATGTTTCTATAATTCACTAATATAATATCTTATATATATTATTTTTTAAGTTAATTTGTTCATTACTACTTCATTACTAACTTAACTACTACTTCTTAGAATATTCACAACAAAGGAAAATTGTTGGTTTTATTCAGTTAAATATTTTAGAACTGAACAGTAACACTAATTAAGTTGTAACCACATTTTAAAGTTGAATGAAACAGTGCATCTTGTAGGTGTTAGTGCAAATATGGGCACATATCGAAATGTAAAGATATTAACGCAGTTCTTTTACTACATTTTAAAATTGTTGTTTAAAATGTCCTTTGAAAGAAAATGCTAATTCTTTCAAAATATTTAACAGAAGGTTTGATTGAATCCAGATCAAAGGATCGGAGTAACGTGAATTAGTAACATTGTGAAATCCTGAATGAAAATTACCAAATTAAAGGATGTCCCAATAGATACTTCGGGATTTAAATTTAGCGCCGTTTTCAACGGCTTCACCTAGAAATTTTATATCTCGCATGTGTCATTTAGATACCCGACAATTCAATTATGAATTGTTTTACGACGGAAGAAAGTATTAGAATTACGCAAACTAACAAATCATAAATGCATGTAGAAAATAAAAATAAAAAACTGTCGTTGTCGGAATCGTTAGAAATTGATAAATTAAAAAACTTAAATATTATGTTACATGACCAACTTGAAACAAACCTTTATTAAACTTGTAATTTAACACCTATTTCGATCTGTAAAATAGTGTGGGCTATGGTCGAGCCAGACACAATAAAAATATAAATATATTACAGGTTTTTTTCAGTGTCATAAAACTTTATCATGTGTCAGTGTCATTATAAAATATTTTTAAGGAATATTGTTTATACTTTTCATCTGAAGAAGCCACTGTATTGGCGAAACATCTCAGAATATAATCCAGTATAAATAGTACAAAAATTGAGTTTTATTTTGAAGTAATTTATAATGGATTGTAATCAAGTAAAACTTGAAATTGTCAATTATTATTAAATTATGTTCTCCGATAAAGCTCATATTCAACTCACAGGTTATGTGAATTTCCTCAAATCATTGCAGAAGAATCCTTGCATCCTCTTTGAGTAACAGTGTAGTGTATATTGTTGACTGGTGTGCATATGGCCTTTTTTTCATGAAAATGGCAATGATAAAGCGGTAAATGTTAATGGCGAACACTACCGCAATATGTTAAAAAACATTTTATGACTAATTGGATAATATGCACCTTAACAGTGTATTCTTTCGACAAGATGGTGCCGTGTGTCATACGGCGAGGGAAATTTTAGATGTGTTACGGACACGTTTTCCTGGTCGCTTGATTTCTCAAAAAGGTCATACTCAGTCCCCTGCAAGATTATGCGATCTAACTCCCTTCGACTTTTTCCCGTGGGAGCTTATTCAACGACAAAATGTATACTAGCAATCCGTGGACGATTAATGACGTGAAACAAAACATGCATCAAGTGATTGATGAAATTCAAACGCAATTATTTCAGGTTGTTATTAACAATTTTGCGCAAAGAATGGTCATCTGCAGAAACAATCATGGGGGACATTTGGAGAATATTATTTATTAAATATCGGGGAAGTCCGGGCAAAGCGGACACCTTAGCTTAGCTTTGACGACCTATGACAAGAAAATAAAAAGATACAGAAATAAAATAATAGCTGAGTATGAATCAGTATTTAATAAAGTTTTTAATACAATCAACAAAAATTAAGAAACATCAACATTTTACTTAAAATTATTAATAGTATTGTAATTGGTACCGCTCCGCTTTGCCCAACCCACCGGGTAAAGAGGATAGGACCATAGGGCAAAGTGAACACACATAATATAAGAACAACATAAGAACAACATAAATAAGAAGATAACATAAGAAGAATTAACTTAATGATGAATATAACTACTCAGTTATCAGTGCAGCTGTCACAAAGAAAAATGCCTTCCCCTTCGTAAGCCGTGTATTTTTCGTGACTCCACTGCTTACAGGAATTGCACTGGATCGAATCACTTGGATCACTTGGCTGCCTATTGATTTCTATGTAATCTTCTTCACAAAAATAGCATGTGTAGTTTTCAACATTTTCTTTGATTTTAGATTTCTTAACTTTAGTATTTCTAGTCGTTTTAACATCTTTGGTCCTATTCATATTTTTCTTTAGCGTAGTCTTTGATTTTGTTTTTAAATCTTTGTGACTCTTTTGCAGAACTTTGGTGTTTGCTTTAATATATCTAGCTTTCTGTTCTTCCATTATAGGAGTGCTGGTAAGCACCTCAGACTTCTGAATTTTTCTTTTGCGAGTCCCAATGGGAACATGAGGAGTTGGTAGCGGTCTTATTTTTGTTGGACTTAAATAAGACACAAGTGGGGGAATAGGAGAGGAGTAGAATTATGTCATTGGATTATATTTGAGTGAATCTTCTTCATTTGGTATTTTTGAAGGTAGGATGGAATGAATCATAGAGTCTAAAGCACTTGTTTGTTCTGTCTCTGCATATTGAACCGCTAGATTCACGTACTCAGTAGAAATTTCTAGAACATCAGGAGTGCTGAGTTTAATAACTGAAGGTGGTGTCGAATGAGTTATTTTGGGTAATGAGTCTATCTTCATAGACAAAATACTATGTTGGTCCACCAATGCGTTTTGAATTGCGGAATTCACATAATCAGTAGATGTGCTGCTTTTATGTCCAAATGATTCTTGAATATAATGAGTAAAATACCTTGGATTAGTAAGGATGCTATTGGGAGGGTCTTCTTTATGTAGTTCTGAAATTATTGATGGCGATACACCTCTAGGATCGATTAATCCAAGACAAGACACCGACTGTGTCAGCAAATCATTCTTTTCTCTCATTGCCGTGTAACCTTGAACCGATACAGTCATGGATTCTATAGGTTCGACGTTGTCGTCACTCGAAGAATCATCCGGGATATTATCCAAAATTTTATCTGGTCTAGATGAACTTTGGAGCCCTGATGTCGAAGGTTGTAATCCCAACATCTTGATAGATCTCCTAAAAAGCAGTTTCCGAATTTGCCGTATTTCGGTCAGTCATCGTTGTTAAAAGTGGAGTAAAATCTTTTTCTTCTCATACTTCCATACATTGGCCTTGGTTGGCCAAATCCCACTGGATTCAAACCCTTTGATGGCGTTGTTGGCAGTGGCACATTTAAGATATGCTGAGCAAGTTATCTGGCCACATCGTACTGATTGACTATCTTCCATGGGTGAGCCTTCTGGAATTGATTGGTTTCTTGTTAGAAGTATATTTTTAGTGCGCCATAACGTCCAGTGCTTGCAGTTTGTTCGTGGTGTGCGGTGGCAAAGACAAAATGACGACATTGTTTTGTTTTTGTACTCCAGAACTGGATAATGTTTGTGGTTTTCATTGTTGCCTAGCAGCAAAATAACATTTTTTTTCTGCAGTCAGCCGAACATGGGCAACACAAAATTTTAGCCACTCCAGAAGTATTTTTCGAGTTATCCATCCTGAAGATATGCAAGTTCCCTGAGTCTCTGGACAAGAACCGTCCAACAGGCGATCTTGAATCCTCTTACACGCAAATATCATAAACGGTGGTAAGAATGATCCGGCAGCATTGCAACAACAAACAATAGTTGTGGTTTGTACAGATTTTGTGTAGGAAATTACTCAAACTTGCTTCTTACTCTTGACGGAAATAACTTTGGATGCTTTCTTTGGTGAAATTTGGATGTCAGTTACGTCAACATTGCAGATCCTGGTACCATCAATACAATGTTTTTCCGTTAGGCTATTCAACAATTCGTAGAATCTTTCCACTTTCGGACGGTTGAAGCCTTTAAGTCAAGCTACATTGTTTTTGGCACTCTTAGAGTGATTTGCGGATTTCTGGTCATAAATCCTGCAAGCCAATCATCACCAGCCGTTTAATTCTTAAATTGAAAATTAAAAAATAAATTAAATAATGTGTAAATACCAATTTAACGTAATGTGCAAAAATCGAAAAACCTGTATTATCAGTAAAACAATGCTTTTGATATTTGTATTTAAATATGATTTAAAATAAATATCCATCACAATTTTTAGAGTATCATATCCTATTTAGAGTATCATATCAAATAGGATATCTAGGCGTAGATATCCTATTTGAAAATATTCCAAACTTTTTTACATATGTGTATACATATAATAAGATGCATCCACCCATTCGCCTGCCGTTGCAACAGAGAAATTGGTCAATCTGTGTTACGAATTTATGCTGCATCCATCCTATTCTCCGGATTTATCACCGAAACTATAAAATTTTTGCCGAATTCGACATGTTGTACTTTTTGGAAGGCATCAAAGAGTTGTAGGTGAATTGTATTGAGGTAAAAGGAGACTACGTTGAAAAATAATTTAATTTCCGGTCAAAAAAACAATATTTCTTTTAAAAAGTATCTAACTTTTCAGTTTACCCTCATATTTTATTACTATCATCATGCCACAGCATCCATTTATAAGCATCTGAAATTCGTTTGTGTTTACTGAAAAAATATAATATTAAACTCGAAGAGATTTACCACTAACATCAAATCACTTTTTAGAAACTTCTCGCCGCATGTTTTGCTAACCTGTTAACCATCTCCTGATGATGCTAACATGATTAGAGAAACGTGCGTCGAGAGGTTTCAAAAAAGTGATTTGGTGTTTAGTGGTAAATATCTTCGAGTTTAGTGTTTTACACAGAAGGTTCCAATAGAAGAATTGAAAATAAAATATGTTTATAATTCACGTTATTTCTTATTATTTTTATACATATCTTATATCGGATAAAAGAAATTCACAGACAGTCTTTTCTCTTAGCCTGTTCTTTCTCTTTCTCTAGATAACATACATTTACATTTTTTAGTTGAATGCTTTCATATGCATCCAAAGCCTTATTGTTATTTACAATTTTTACTAGTCTTAAATTCCTATTAGCTATATTGTGGTCATGTTCGATTATGTTGGGCAACACAAGATTTTTCATTTCTCCCATATCTAATGGCGCAATATGTTCATTAAATATCGTTAATATAAATCTTTTTGTTTGCCCAACATACCTTCGATCACAATCTTGACAACTAATTTCGTAATTCATGTTGATCTAGATTATCCTTTGTATTACCTAGGACATCTCTTAATTTATTATATGGTTTGTACACAATCTTAATATTCAAAATTTTGTCTAGCCATTGTGTTAATTGGGCATCAAACGGTATTACCATGATTTTTTTTGTTTTCATCCTTTTAAAAAGTCGAAGATTCTTTTAAGAATTTTTTAAACTTATGTTTTCTAATTAATTTATCTACAAAGTTATTATAACCATTTACTTCGGATACCCCCCTAATTAATTTAAATTCTTTGTTATAATTATCTTTGTTTAAGGGAAAATTGATTAATCTAAAAAGTGTAAATAACAATAGGACTTTGGATGCATATGAAAGCATTCAAATAGAAAAATGTAATAATATCATGAACCGGGATAAAAGATCTATTGCGCCAAGTCAACTTTTTCAATTATTAATGTAAGGCTCATTAAACTTCACGGTTCATGATTTTTAAACGCTTCACTAGGTAGGGTTATCGTATAAATACAACACAGTTTAGTTTTAGAATTAGATTAATTAAAATCCTGATGATGCTAACATGGCTATCGAAACGTGCGTCGAGAAATTTCAAAATGTGATTCGATGTTTAGTGGTAAATCCCTTCGAGGTTAGTTAACTTATAGCAAAATAAAATGTTTTTTTAATAGGACACTCAAGAAGTTAATTATTTGAGAGATCACGATCTGATCTGCATAAGCAACTATATCCAAACTAAAGAAATTTATATAAAGATAATTTATTTGCGTCTATCTACTATTATATAATAGTAAAAAAAAACATTTTGTGCTTGGTGTATTTATTTTCAGTTCATAAACTGCAGCATTCATAATGCCTGTAATTTGCTTTCTTTTTCTGTTATAAAAATATCCACCAATCACAATTGTCTCCAACTACACAAACAACCGCGTAATAAAAAGGAATTCTTATATTGACATTAACAGGAAATTGGCCAGATACATTAAATCTGTAGGAGGTAATAAAATACGGTTTTTCTATTGACATTTTTGTTAGCGTTAATAATGGAAATGCTGTAAAGGGAAACAAATGGCAATCGAAATAATAACTATATATTATTTATTATTCACGTATGAACCCGGGTGGACCACGCGAAGTTTAATTAGAGGCGTTTGTTGTTGTTAGCCTTCCTTTGCGCCCATACTAATTTCATTCTTTCGCTATGAACTTTTTTTCTTTCGTCAGACCAAGTTGTTCCAGTCTTCCTACATTTTTCTCTCTGGCCAACCTTCCAAACGTCAACCTTGTGTCTGAAACAGCCTCTATCCTGAATTTCACTTTGTGTAATATTTGCTGATCTTAGGTCCTCTTTAATTGCAGCAATCCATTTAATTATTTCTACTTTAGCTCTACTCCTATTTTCATAAAATTCGACTATTTGTCGAGTTAGCCTATTTGAATTCATCCGTTTTATGTGTCCGTAAAACTTAAGTCTTCTTTTTCTCATATCGCTATGTATATCTGTGTATTGTTTGATTTCTTGGTTTTCTCGAACTCGGTATGTTGTTGTATTTATTTGTTTGGGGCCTAGGATATTTCTTATGATTTTTCTTTCCTTCTTTTCAATGTCCTCGATGTCTTTCTTTCTATTCAAAATGAGCGTTTCTGCCCCATATAGACATTCTGGCTTAATAACTGTGTTGTAATGTCTCAGTTTTGTGTTTTTAGATAGGCATTTTTTGTTATAAATATTTTGTGTAAGTCTCAATGCCGTTTCCATTTTTTGACATCTACTCTTATTGGCCGCTTTTTCCAACCCATTTTCCATGATTATTTCACCCAAATATTTGAATTGAGAGACCCGTCTGATGTTACCATATTTTGTTTTTAGAAATGGTGTTTAGTTTAGTTGTTGCAGGTCTTAGTTTGTTGCAGGTCATGTATTGTGTCTTTTCAAAGGAAATTTGGACTCCTACCTTTTCTGCTATTTCTTTTAGGATTTCAATCTGTTTCTGTGCCGTTAATACATCTTGAGCCAAAATTGCTAGATCATCAGCAAACGCCAGACAATCAATTTTGATGTTGGTTCTACCCAGTTTAATGGGCTGGTCAATATTCAGGGCCGACTTTTTTTCACGCCACTCCTGTATTACTTTTTCTAGAACACAGTTAAATAAGAGTGGCGAGAGTCCATCCCCTTGTCTCACTCCAGTTTTAATTTCGAAGGGCTCTGAGATGTCACCCATGAATTTAACTTTTGACGTTGTGTTAGTTAATGTTGCTTTAATAATTGCCAGCGTTTTCAGATCTAGTCCTTGTTCTTTCAAGATTCGGAATAAAGATTCGCGGTCTATAGAATCATATGCTTTTTTGAAATCCACAAATGTACAGACGAGATTTTTATTATAACGTTTTTGTTGTCTTAGGATCAACTTTAGATTCAGGATCTGTTCAGGGCAGGATCTGCCCGGTCGAAAACCTGCTTGTTATTCACCAATTTTAGGTTTCAACTGTCCTTGTGCTCGGTCTAGTAGACATTGAGATAGAATCTTGTAACAAACCGGGAGAAGAGATATACCTCTGTAGTTGTTTACATCCGCTCTATCTCCTTTCTTATGTAGTGGATGGATTAGAGCATCTTTCCAGTCTTCCGGAATCCGTTCGGTTCGCCAAACTTCTTGCAGAATTTTGGTTATTTCCTTCATTGTACCTGGACCAGCGGATTTGAAAAGTTCAGCAGTGATTCCATCTTCACCAGAAGCTTTGTCATTTTTAAGCCGCTTGATTTGCCTAATTCTTTCATCTTCATTCGGTGGTAATGAATCTGCGTTTGTTTGTTTAGTGTTTAGTGTTGGTAATTTGTTTAAGGGCTCAGGACAGTTTTCATTTTTTAAGATTTTTTTAAGAAATAGTGCTGAAAATTGATTTAAAATTCTATATAAAATATACGTATGTATGATATCAGTTCTAGGTATTCGCTGAAACTTATAAAAAGTTAGTAGGAAAGCAAATGCTCTGCTTTCATATCGTGTATATTATGGTAGCTTATTTCCCTGGACTTATTTTTTTCTATTATTCTTAGTAAAGTTAAATCGAAAATTTATTAAAAGGTACAATATTAAAAACAATAAAAGCTAAAAAAATTTAAAAAGTTACAAATTTTCAGATATATTGAACGAAATATACATTCCGATTAAAAAGTATCCGGAATTTCTCATTCAAAATATCCGCGTAAAATATTCTTTATTTCTTTTTCAGCTGTAATATGAAAGCACTGTACCTAATTACGATGTCCAATTTGAGCGTAATAGGTCAACTAGTTTGCTTACATCAGCTGATTTTGTTAATCGAAGTGAAGTTCGTGTTGCTATTTAAATATCAATAAATATATCATGTTCAGTATATATGTTCAGTTGTATCAAACGAGATTTGGTGTGCCGAATCGCTGAAAATGTTGCTTTAAAACGTTCAAAGAGGGTCGAGAAGTGTTACGAACGACGAAAACATCGACAAGATCAAGAAACTGGTACTCGAAAATCATCGTACCGGTTATTGACAGTTGGTTCAAGAGGTGAGTATAATTTTTAAGTCTTTTTGTAACATTATGACTGATATGGCATTAAACGCGTCGCTGCACGACCGATTTCGAAAGAACTCAATTGTGTCCATAAAGAGCTTCGAAAGTAGGTCGCTGAAGACACGATTTCCCGAGCTTCTATGGACCCCTCCTTCATGAAACGCATGGTAACGGGTGACGAGATATAGATTTACAAGTATGACATGCAAACAAGGCCACAGTCTTCGGAATGACGCCTCTAAAACCACCCAAAACCAAAAAAAAAACGCATTAAAGTCAAATAATCTCTCGAAAATAAAGGTCATGGTGTCAGTTTTCTTCGATTATTGTGGTGTGGTGAACTACAACTTTTTTCCAGAGGGACAAAAGGTGAATAAGGCATTTGCGCGAGAATATTCTCCGAAAAGGGCCAGATTTGTGGAAGGACATTTCATGGATCTTGCACCACGATAATGCACCATCGCACAGAGCCATCGTTGTACAAAAGGTTTTGGACAAAAACTGAATATAGATCATCGACCAAGCACCGTACTCGACGTTGAAGCCGATTAAAGGATGGCGTTTTGAATCAATTGAGATTATAAAAGAAAATTCAGATAATAGAAAAAGATAAAAGAAAAATGTCATTTTTCAAAAACAAGGACATTTCTTCTATGCTTCATGCAAAAATTCGCCTATTCCTTCAGTCTCCATCAAACGTCAGCAGGTTCAGTTTTCCTGAATCTACGGTGTCCTAAGAAAGTATGTAGCGTAATGTAGCGTTTGATGAAGTCACTAAAACGTTATCTATGCAAACCAGATGGCGTTGCTTTAGTAGAGAGCGTTGGTTGCGACCGTTATGTCAAATAGCGCCAAATAGCCATTTTGATGGCGGCCGTCAGAGTGGTGACAAACAGTCGTGGAACGTTTTTCCCTTGTAGCGGTAACCGTTTTAAAATAAAAAATTAGTGAATACGGTATAAACGTAATTTGGACCAGCGAAGTTGATGAAATATTGATTTTGTAAGAAATAATGAAGCTTGATATAATATGAAGAGCAAAGACTATAGAAAAGTCAAGAATTTGAAATTCGCCCTCTGTAGCATCATTTCTAAATATTTTAGTCTCCTCCAAACGATAGTTTTCGTCTTTCGATGACTAAATGTCTTCCAAATATACTAATAATACTATGCCCAGATAGTCCATTTTCCTTCGGAATACACCCACTGTTCGTTGACCGTCTTTTTTTAAGTTGACATCTCTTCTTACCGTTCTTACGGCCATTTTCTATCGACGATTTATCACGGCCGCTAAATAGCGGCACCGCTTTCTTAGGAAACCGTGGGTTGCACTGGTTTTTGGTCTCATGTTCATCAGTCGGTCATCAGTCTGGTCTGGAACTGAACATTCGAAAGCATCTGATTACATCTGACCGCTTGATTACAGCCTACATCCGAAATGACCGATGCATATGCAGGAAGTTTAAAATAATCTAAATCTTTTCGAGTTTAACAATCAGGATAAATTCTCAATTCATGCGATTTAAAGGCATTTTTCCACAGAATTAAACGTTGATCATGTGTAATTTTATTGTATTTTAATATAACTCAATAATTGACCCAATTATATGCATCTATTTGATTTCATTTAAACGACATCTATCAAATACAGTTATTAGTCTCGTAATTAAAAGGAATTCCTACGTTCCCATTTACGAAAAACATCATATGCGTAAAATGTAATAACACAAGGCTTTTACCGTGTCGTTTTTATTGGCGCTAATAAAAGAAATATAGCGAACAAGCTATAAAAAAGCGAAACAAAATTGAAATAATGAAATAATGGAGTATCATGAACAAAAAAAATATATGGGATGTACTTGGAAACAAACTTTTGTTTTTATTTTGAAAAACGAAAGAACTATTTGAAAAAACGAAATCGAGAAAATGTGTTTTAATATTGGATTAAAGTTTGTATTTTTGTATAAACTACATTCACCAGGCTGAGTCTTTTAAGTTGCAGTTTAAACAATGACTGGAGAAGTAAATTAATGGAGATAATGAAATACGTTTTAAATATAAGGTGGTCCAGGGGAAACGGACGTTTTTTGAATGGATAGTATTCGGCTAGTTGTGGGAGAAGGGGTTTGAGGCAGGTGTATTTTACTCTCCCAAAGATGCTGTTTAGTTAACAGCTCATCACATTTACTCAAACAATGCTAAACATGTTTGAATTCAAAAATCATGAACCGAGATAAAGAACCGATTCCTTTCAGTCAACTTTTTCAATTATTAATGTAAGGCTTAGTACACTTCACGGTTCATGATTTTTACACGCTTCGTTAGGTATGGTTTTCATATAAATAGAACATAGGTTAGTTTTAGAATTAGATTAAATCATCTCCTGATGATGCTAACATGGTTAGCGACACGTGCGTCGAGCAGTTCATAAAAAATTGTTTTGGTGTTTAGTGGTAAATCTCTTCAAGTTTAGTATTTCACACCAAAGGTTCCAACAGAAGAATTGAACAGTGTGGTAATAAAATAAATTAATAATATTAAATAAAATGGACAAATTTATGACCAAACGAAATGAGCCGTCTACATCTGACAAAATAATAAAGAAAAAAATAAGATTGAACAATGAAACATATTTAAAATATGGATTCATTGCCTTAGATGACAAGTCGCAATGTGTTGTTTGTTATCAAGTTCTGTCCGTAGAAAGCATGAAGCCTTCAAAAGTAGTCCGGCATCTGGAAACAGAACACCCGTCTTTACAAAACAAACCATTAAAATTTTTTAACCGTATATGATTCGTCTTGAAAAGTCGAATTACCATCAACAAATCAAGCCGAAATGAGACCGCAGCACTTCAAACATCCTATTTAGTAGCATTAAGAGTATCAGCATTATTAATGCAACACAAAACAAAAAAATTAAAAGACACTATGCCATATCTGGAATGGACCCACTGCTTTCTTCAGAGAAATGCGCTTACTAGAAAAAAAATACAAGATAATTTACAAAATGTTCTGCCAGAACCGGTAAAATTGTTAATTTTATTAAAAGCCGACCATAGCAGACTAGATTGTTTTCCACATTGTGCGAAGAAATGGGTGCCAAATACGACTCACTGCATTTTCATACTGAAGTCAGGTGGTTATTTGTCGAAAGGAAAAGTTGAAGACGATGCTTTTTGAATTGCGAGATGAATTGAAACTATTTTTTACAGATAAAAATAGTTCATTTTCAGAGTTTTTACAAGATGGAAAAACTATATTACTGTTGGCTTACTTGAGTGATATATTTTCACATTTGAATGACTTCCACGGTCGTAACAAAAACATTTTAATGACAGACAAAGTCATGCCTTTATCAAGAAGCCTGGTATTTGGATTATACGCCTTGAAAAACGCAGTTTTGATGCATTCACTTTAAAGTCGGATTGTATTACCAAAAATATGGATTTAGAAACTATCTTATTGATCGCGGGTTGGAGAACTATTACACGAATTAAAAATTCGGTTACTGGAATATTTTCCAGATAGTAACATGATGATTTGTCGAAAAGATGGGTTCTCAATCCGTTTGATGAAAATGTGGTTGCAGTTGCTGAATTGCATGGTGAAATTCACAACCAGCTTACTGAAATATCAACCGACAAAACTCTGCAACTAGATTTTTTAACTCAATTAGATAAGGGTTTTTAGATAAGTTTTGGCTTGCAAGACGATGTGAATATGGAAGCCCAGTAATGGACGCGTTGACATTATTGATCATTTTCGCTACTTCGTACTTATGTGAAAAAAGCTTCTCGTCTATAGTGGCTTTAAAAGCTAAATATAGAAATTGTCTATTATCACTGGAAAATAATTTGCTTATGTATGTTTGCAGTGATGATCCGCGTCTAGAAAAACTTTAAAAAAAAGTGAATAACAAAATTAACAGTGGCATTACATTATTATTTCAAACAACTTTGGCTATTACTTTATTTAAGTTTATTTCATTATGTTGTTATTACCTGGTTTTTAAATTCAACACTTGGTTTTAAATTAAAAGTACTTTAATAAAAAGATGTTTCGTATACGGGTCCTATTTTTTGAACACATTGCGACCCCCCGTATTGCCCAATGCGATCCCCATATTGAGAAACGATAGTCTAGATCTTCAATAATCTCGTTTGAAGATATTTGATTTCGGAGTTATTATACAAAATTGCAAAATGTGATCTAAATTAGTTTAGGAGATATATCACAGTACGTACATGTCGCTCTGAGCGTGATATCTGTCGCTTGTTAAAGCCGGTTGGTGATGTAAAAACACATTAAAACATTAATTTAAAACGTTGGTTATATTTCAATAATATTGATTATGCATTATTGTCTTACCTATTTTTCACCATTTTCAACTTCGTATTAAGAATAGAATAAGAATCCTTTAATATCGTAGCCATAATAAGTAGCCTTAAGTAATATCGTTAAAATTTTTAAAACATTGCCATCTACTTACAATTTTTTTTTGTCATACAACATAACCTATATTCCTGTTAATTATATTGATTTTAATAAATAATAAAAAAGTAAACCCTATAAAAATGATAGAGCAGAATGTAGAAGTTCCATGTTAGGTATTTGATGCTTTACGGTTTTCCATAACATAACAATGCAACTAATGCTACAAATGTCATTAATGCTGTTTATACTGTCTTAGATAGCGGAATATGTCAGCCTTGGTTTTAAAAAGATCAGAACTGTGATTTCAATATTTTCAACGGTATAACATTTGGAAGACCTGTTGAGTTTGATAAGGACAAATAACTCTAATACTAAATAATAACTATCCAGATATTAGCCACAAAGGTTAAAAACCAGACTATTTAGTAGATCGAAATATTTTTGATTATCACTGATGAATCACTATCATTCATATCACTAGCATGAATGAATGAATTAATTTAGATTGAGGCCATATTGGTATCTAAAACAATTTAGCAGCCATCACATAGAAGAATTTTAATTATATATATAATTAACAATATAATATAATAATTAACAATCTAACATATTTGGATAGAAGTAAAGTTCTTCTTCTGGATGATGCTAATTTTAGGATGTTTGAAACATTTTTTATGATACTGATAAAATTACTGTCTTTTCTTTCAATCTTTCAAACAGTAACGTGATGTGCTGAATCAAAAAATTAGGAAGCAGCAGTATACTATAGTTAGGGGTTTAATCCGATATCAACTTTTGCTAGGACAAACATATATTGTTTCTTCATTAAACTCGAATTTTACCACAGATTTACCATTAAATATCAAATTACTTTTCATAACTTCTTGACGCGCGTTTGCTCACCATGTTAGCATTATCAGGAGATGATTTAATTTTTTGATGCTGATTGAGATTAAATCATCTCCTGATGATGATAACATGGTAAGTGAAACGCGCGTCGGGCACTTTAAAAAAGTTATTTAGTGTTTAACGTTAAATCTCTTCGAGTTTAGTGTTTCACACCAAAGATTCTAATAGAAGATTTGATTCCCTCTTCAGTATTAAAGTGATTGAAGATTAAGTGAATTATTCAGTCGACGGCTTTTAACAAAAGCGTTAGAATGAGTGAAATAAGGTGCGAAATCAAGCTAATTATTAAGGCCATAGACATTATTTAAAGAAGGCTTCAAAGCGCCTGATACCGCTAGTAAGATATGCCGAGTTGAAGAAAACGTGCCGTATAAATCCACACCATTCAGCTCTAGTTCCGGGAGGGAGTTATGAGTCTTGAAGATGAATGATAAGATCAGGTCATCTTGATCTCTTGATGTTGACGTTTTAATTTTCCAGGAAACTTTCAAGATAATTAGGAGTATGCTACTCTACCTTTAATAAGACTGTACATGGTACAAGAACTGTGCCAAAGAGCTTAGAAGCATACCTCATGAAGCAAGCATCAAGCTACCCGTTAAGAAGTGTATAAAGATCTTGAAAATCCTACTGGTTCTTGATTCATTAAGCGGATTGTTATCAACGATGAAAAATGGTATTATTTCAACCATCCTAATGACTAAACTCGAAGAGATTACCACTAAACACCAAACGCATTTCCTGATGATGGTAACATTGTTAGCGACAACGCGCGGTGATATGACGTAAAGCAATGGGTTAGGCCCGAGCAACCATGACTAACTATTTGTGAGGAAAAGGACTGAAGAAGAGATCAAAACTGGCTACGTAGAGCTTTTCTCCTCTAAAGATGAGAATAGAGTTACTGGCTCAAAGATGGGTTGAGGTAATCGAAAACAACGGCCTATATTTCGAAGAATAATCTCCATGTAAACATATTTTAAACAGTTAATAATTAAGTACTTAAAAATGCAAATACTTATTTATACTTTAGTAAATTATATTTTAAATAAATAAGCAAAGATTAACATCTAAATTTGTCACTATATTTAAGATTGTATGTATGACAATTGCTTTGACACACAGTGCCTCTTCCAAATATAAACTATGGGGCATTTCACGTGATGGGGACAACGAAAAAAAAGTGAGGTCCTGAAATTTGTTCATATTGGGCATATTTGTACTTCTAGGGGATATGAACGTGTACACAATATTTTTTTCAATAGAGGTTTAGTTGTTAAGATATGGGCTTCTATAGAATTCACTTTATTGACGGAAGGGTTTCCTTGGAATTTTGTTTTCATATTGAAGTAAATTATAATAAGATAATAAATGCAGTGTTATAAGGAAGTAAATATTTCAAATATTTTTTAATAACTTCGACTATTTTAATTTTAATTTTTTCTACTGCAAAATAAAGCTTAATATTTATAAATTTTACTATAAAAATTGCAACATGGGATCTAAATTAGTTTAGCAGATAAATCAATTACATACATGTAATTACATAATGACATTACATACATGTCGCTCTGAGCATGATCCCTGTCGCTTGTTAAAGCCGGTTGATGATGTAAAAACACATTAATACGTTGATCTAAAACGTTGAGTATATTTCAATAATATTGATTATGCATTATTGTCTTACCTATTTGTGTCATTATAAGGTTATTTAATACCTAAATTTAAAATAAAATGTATTATTTTGAACAAAAATATGTGTACAAAGCAATATCAAAATAAAACATTATTTGACGTGATTTTTTATCATACTGTGATGACAAAAGACGAATAATAACACCATCTGTTAGTTGCGAAAAGAATCACTTCATCAAAACGAATCAAAGTTATATAATATAAAGAGATAGAAGTATGTAGAATTTTTAGTAGTTATTCTAACCTCTTAGTAAGTTACGTTTGTTAATAACTTTTATCATTTTTATTAATATATTATGGCTCCATACGGTGATCGGTGCTTCAATCCATTTAGTTTAGAGCTCACCAAAAGTTTAAAGATATAAGAAAACATCCTAAAAGTTTAGCTGAAAAATGAAATTGTTCATCAAATGTATATATGTGTGCATCCGAACGAATGTCGGTTGAAATACCTCCGATAGTGATAGAAAATCTCGTGCAGAGTAGTAAATCATCAGTTGAAACTCCACAAAACTTCCAAGATGTACAGTACGTTCCCGAAAATAAGTATAAATATAGTTCGATCCAAACTGACCAAGATCAAGACCAAGATATTTTGAAGCAGTTGAAGGAGAAATTTAATGATCCGTCTACATCTACTTCTATGAACACAATAATACTGACTGTAGCACCTAAATCTTGGAGTGAAAATAAACTTGCAGAAGAATTTAAAACTTCCAGACGACAAGCAAGAAAAGCAAAGCAATTAGTAGATCAGTTCGGTATTTTTTCATCTCCTAATCCACGAGGTGGCCGATACCTCTCGGGATAAGGTACCATGTGATGGTCTTGGAGGAAATGTGAAACGTTTAGCAACACGTGCAAGCTTACAGTTACCTCCAAGTAGAGCAATTATTACGCCAATGCTATTGTATGAATGAGCGAATTCATATAAAAAATTTTCTAACATTATATGGTAAGCATAATGAGAATTATTTTGTTGTCTAGTATAACTCCTTTTATGTTTATTGAGCCTACTTGAGAAATACCTTCGTGTTTGTTCAACATCGACTTTTGCACGCACACAATTTAATAAATTCCTGATATATAGAGTTTATTTGTTTGATTTTATTGTACAATAAAACAAACAATAAAAGCCATATAAATAAAATCTATAATACTCTATAAACTCATAAATAATACTAAACAACAAAACAATTCTCATGCTAACCACTTAGGGTTAAAAAACCATACTTTCAATCATAATTTTAAAATGTTATATAATGAAAATAAATCTAAAAAATTAAATCTTTTAGAGAGCCTAGAAATTAATAGGGAAAAATTTGGATATTTTGCTAAATGACCAGCTAGGCTTAAATGGTTCACCATTATTAAACTTATATTGCCCTCCTAGACGTTGAAAAAAATTTCCTCACTCTCATATATTATGGTGTTATTATATGGATGGACAGTTTAGGTTGAAATTACTTTTCTTACTGTTAGTTTAATATAGCTTGTATTTAAAAAAGGTACTGTGTCGAAATAATTGTTATACATGCAATTTTAAATATAGTGTAACTTTTAGATACTATTTTTTGCTTATTTATTTAAAATGAATTTCCATCAAGTATCGGCTACCTCAGTTAAATTTAAATTCTATTTTAAGTGAAAATAAACGGATATCCTTTTTAATAAAATATTAATGAGGCCGAAAATCCTTCAACGACAGAAATATGCGGATAGGGCTAACGATAGTAAACAGGAACTTTTTGAAAAAGCCAATAAAATCAATGAAGTTATGTTCATTTTGCGAACACGTGTTTCCTAACAAATTTGGTTAATAACAAAACGGTTTCGAAATCTAGTAAATAATTTATCAGTGCCGTCGACAAGTGTTACATTTCCCAAAGCTAATATTAATGGGAACGAATAAAATATTAGCCTTATTTAAAAGAACGACGATGTTTCACCAGTCTATCATAAGTAGTGAGTGAACAGACAAGGTAGAATCAATTTGTTTTGTTTTAGGTTTATATGTTACATTTTTGTTGTATATGTATGAAATACTTATTTCTATGGTGTATATATATCTAGATTTACAAATATATAATTTAATATAATTGATATTTCAATTTCTATTGAACGAAACTCATTATATTAATAATAAACACACTATAATAATGAGTAATTGAGGTTAACTCATCAACATATTATAGAAATACAATTAACATATTTGTTCCTAGAATTATTTTTGTTGGCGAATTTTTCATAGAGGTCCCTTTTAAGGGCACATGATATAGCATAAGCTGCGAAACAAAGTGAACTTTAGTGATCAATATACTTCATAAATATAATTGAACATATGAAAAAAAACTATTTAAAACGAGACATTGTATCATGGGTTCGTCGAGAATACTAAAAATATTCAAAAAAATCAAAAATTCATCCATGCTCTACGCAAAAATTGCCCATTCCTTCAGTGGCACCAAAACTTCAAGAAGTATCTCCGGTTTCCGGCTTTAAAATGTGCAAAGAATGGACAATTTTTGCGTGAAGTACAGATGCATTTTCGGTTTTTCAATATTTTTATTATTCTCCACGAGACCACTAGGAAACTTTTCATATATACCTAGTACCTAGACCCTGACTACCTGAGAGATCAGAACCTGAGTTCACCACAGGATGGCGTGAGCCGCATTGTATTATAAATTATTATAAGTTAAAAAAATTATTGATGAAATTCAAAAATAATTCTATTTTAAGTTAAGAAAATTCCCTCTGATGTTTATTATGGACATGTGTGGTCTCAGAAGAAAATCCTAAAGCCTTACGTTATATTTTAAAGAAACGGAAGGTGATGGTAGGATGTAACTGTAACTTTTAGTTCTGCAAAGTATAAAAAATGGAATGAAATTTTCTGTATGTGCAATGTCGTGTTAAAATGGGCATGTTTAAAGGTGTATTCTTGAGTTTCCTTTAGCTTTGCTCTATTCCTATTTTCCAATTTCTAGTTGATAAATCACAAAACAGTCTTTATAATATTTTGTGTCTCAAAATAGATTGTTATAAATGGATTAAATTATTCTTGTAAATATTAGATATTATAGGTTCTGGGCCTAGCACTCCTACTCCGCAAAACAATTGCTGCTACGAAACCTGATGGGAGGTGTATATATAAAGTAATGAGACTGGTTTTTAATATTTTTTTTTATTTACTTCTAAGTAAAATTCTAAAAAGTACAATTCTACATTGTTTCCACTGGAAAGCCATACAGCGCTGAAGACGGCTAGTGCACTCTTTATAACACTGTTGAAACTAAGTTACTGGAATCAATATTGTCTAATGTCCTCAAAATGGTACCCTTTGAGGTGAATTTTCAATATTGGGGAAACGAAGAAGTCTGGTGAATAAGAGAGCTACCATAGTGATATTTTTACGTGTCGCGCAGCATCTGTGCGTTCTTGATGTTTGGTCTCACACGAATGACCCTTTTTCAAAGCCTTTCAAAGATTCTCGGTAAAGGTTTTGTTTTATTTATTTTTCAATCTACGCGCTGATTGACCTCATGCCCAATTCAGTGATCAAATTTTTTAAATGACCCGTAAAAATTCAACTCTTCCCCGGTCACGCTCTCCATCAACCGACGATCCGAATGCTCAATATCCCGAATTCTGTGGATTTTTTCAGTTAAAGACCTTCCGCTACTAAATTAATCTTCAACCTCTATCTTCTGACAATGACATGGGCCATTGACAGAAGGCTGTTTCCATAGGCCTGTAAAAGTTTTGTAAAGATTTCCACCGAACTATGCCCAAGTCATTGCTCGACATTTTTGTAATTTATTTCCAGAACGCACTAGAAGAATCCGGTGTACGAAAATAGTTTTTACGAACCACCAAATAACTCTGGAGAATTTAAATTCGTACTGAAGACGCATCGGATGTTGACTTACCACACCTCCATCTGGGAAGCTAACAATGTTACCAGATCAAACGTTATGCCACCAGTCTCATTGCTTTGTTTGCACGCCTCTTACGCAGCCTCAGATTGGATTGATTTAATATATCCGTTTGGAGGCGAAGGTTGAAGGAGGTTAAGGTTTTCTAACGGATTGTAGCACAATGTGAAGAAAAACAAGAAGAATTAATATTGTAACTTTTATATATTGAATTGTTGTTGTCATTACAACACACTGGCTGGACGAGTTTAATCTCGAGAATAAGAGAAGAATAAGGTTTTTTGTAAACTATTTTAGCACAATATGAAATAATATTAAAGTTAAGTTACATTGTCTTAGATGGCCATTAACAAAAAGAAAATATAATGAACATTAAAATAGCTTTTCCTTAAAAAAATATAATGAAACCATTTTAAATTAAAACTGGGTTACTCCAAATAATTACAACTGACAAATGCTGGGTGTCATAATGAAGGATGATGTGGACGAGAATGATTAGGTATAAACTATACAGGAAAGTCAATTGTTCAAGTAGTTGTTCCTAAAGAGAATAGAAATAACTACAATATCATTTCGTTCTCTAGGAGATGCCAAATCTTTCGCTTGCCAACTTTTTGCAACCAACTTTTCGGTCATTTGGCAAAAAGTGCTGAGCCGATCTGCTTTGCGTGAAATATGTGGACCAACACTCCGCTTAGGACTGTAATAAGGATCGCCAATTTCCAGTAACAGTGAGTGCAACGAGATTAAATTCCCAGAGGACCATTTCAGTGCGCTTAATCCCCATAATACATCCGTCGACCTTCCGCGGAAAATATGGGGCTTGATAATGACTACAGAACAGATGCGGCAAATATCCGCGGAAATAATGGGCTTGATTCAAGCTCACTCAAATTCGCTGTATTAAGCCTAATTTCCGGCTTTTGTAAGATCTGTTCAACAAACCCGCATCAATAGCCGCTGATCGACGGCTTGGCATTAAGAAAAAACCGATCTCCAATTTCCGATGCAAACAACGGTCGCTTATCCGTCGGCTTAACCTCCGCGAATGTTATTTTTTTTATCTGGAATCGTCGAACTTTTACCCCGCAAAAAGGAGTATTCCGACATTTGATGGGGTAGATAGAACCATTAAATAGAGAAAAGTTTATATCCGGTTCGGGAGCAATTCATTTCATATAGGAACGTGTTAAAAGCCAGATTCGAAACTAGGTTGAAAAAGTGAGAGTTTATTAGACCACATTTAAAATACACATTAAATACGAAAACATGTTTTTTCGAAATTGTTTTTTCAAGCGTTATGTAAACGAAATTGCTTGGTATCTTTTTGATACGTCAATGTCATTTACAATAAAAAAAAATACCAAATTTTACGATGGTGACATTTAAAAACCGTCCATCAGGATTCCTGAATTAAAAAAAAATACTGTGACCTACATAGTAAAACAAAATAAACTAAATAAACATAATAAAAACAAAATAACTAAGTTGTACATGCAAAATTGCAAGTGGGCTCTTGGAGAATATTGAAAATGAATAAAACTGAATGAATATTGTAAAATGAATGAATGAATATTGAAAATGAATGAATGAATATTGAAAAAGAATAAAAGTTTTATTCCTTTTTAAAAAATGAACTATCAGAAAGTAACGAACAAGTCAATCAATTATATTGAAAATATTGAAAAAACAATGTAATTTATTTTCTGGGCTCCACATAATATTTGCTGATTTTATGAGCCGCCCTCCAAAGGTCAGCAAGCATCTTCCAAGACCGATCAATGATACGACCTTATATATCGGCTTTTTAAAATGAAGTCTGCAATACTATGCAGATCAAGTCATCATATGGTGAACGTTCGTAACAGTCAGATTGCGCGAAACCATCTGTTACCCGCATAGGCCTTATCTAAGTATCAGGTGTTCATGAAATGTTGGAAGAGGACTCATGGGAATATTAAAAGCATTCAAAAAACAAGGCAACATTTTTTTCCGTGCTCCACGTAATAATTTCTCATTTCAGCAGCCGCCCCCAAATGTCAACAAACCGAACTTATACGCTTTAATGCAGAATTTATCCAAAAAAGCCGATATACAAGGTCGTACCTTTGGATATTTCTTCAGCTGCCTTCTTAATGTACAGTATTTACTTTTACTTTCCGTGTCCAGTCAAACAATACTCTTCCAGTGAATTTCAGTCAATATAGCCATTTCTTACTTGCTATTTTTGATTCTGGAATGCAATAATGCACCCATGTTTCATTATATGTCACGATACCTTTCAAAAAAGTCTCTCCGTCCCGCCTAAATCGATTCAGAATTCTCTTACTGATTTGCAATCGGGTGTTTTTTTGATCTTCGGTTAACAACTTCGGAACTAATTAGGCACAGACTTTATTGAAGCAAAGATAATTTCTGATGATTATTTGAGCTCTTACAAACCTAATACCCACTTTTAAAGCGATTTCATGAATTGTGAGCCACCGGTCACCTAAGATAAGGTCGCAAACTACACCAATGTTGTCAGAAGTGTCACTTGACCTGGGACGTCAATTATCACTTACATATACCACATTTTCTCGCCCACTTTTAAACTTCTTGGCCCAACCAAACACTTGGATCTTATACAGGTTATTGACCCCATACTGAATCTTTAACCGAGTTAATATTTCGGATGGTTTAACGCCTTTCTTGGTTAAATATTTTATTATAACGAGTTGCGCAACGGACGGTGGAACC